>CM052663.1:86286665-86352614 GCA_028533165.1 Leontopithecus rosalia
GGACACCATCTCTATAAAAATAAAAATAATTAGCCAAGCTCTCGGCCTTGGTGCCATTTTTTTGGAAACCTCTGCGCCATGAGAGCCAAGTGGAGGGAGAAGTGAATGTGCAGGCTGAAGCACAGAAGAAGAAAGATGAGGTGGAGGTCCACGTAAACCACTAGCTTGTTGCACCGTGGAGGCCACAGGAGCAGAAACATGGAATGCCAGCCACTGCAGATGCTGGTACAAGTTGTCAGACTGCATGCTACTGTCTAGAGCTTGTCTCAATGGATCTGGAACTTCATCGCCATCTGATCGCCGATCACCTCTGGCCCCTCCGGCCCCTCCAAATCTCATGTCCTCACATTTCTAAACCAATCACTGGATTGGTTTAGGGGTAGAGGGGCCTTCCCAACACTTCCCCAAAGTCTTAACTCATTTCAGCATTAATCCAAAAGTCCACAGTCCAAAGTCTCATGTGAGACAAGGCAAGTCACTTCTGCCTATGAGCCTGTAAAATCCAAAGCAAGCTAGTTACTTTCTAGATATGATGGGGGTACAGGTATTGAGTAAATACAGCCATTCCAAATGGGAGAAATTGGCCCAAACAAAGGGCTACAGGCCCTATGTAAGTCAGAAATCCATCAGGGCAGTCAAATCTGAAAACTCCAAATGATCTCCTTTGACTCCATATCTCACATCCAGGTCCCACGGATGCAAGAGGGGGGTTCCCAAGGTCTTGGGCAGCTCTGCCCCTGTGGCTCTGCAGGGTACAGCCTCCCTCCAGGCTGCTTTCATGGGCTGGTGTTGAGTGTCTGCAGCTTTTCCAAGCACATGATGCAAGCTATCGGTGGATCTGCCATTCTGGAGTCTGGAGGATGGTGGCCCTCTTCTCACAGCTTCACTAGGCAGTGCCCCAGTAGGGAGACTGTGTGGGGGCTCTGACCCACATTTCCCTTCTGCACTGCCCTAGCAGAAGTTCTCCATGAGGGCTGCACTCCTGAAGCAAACTTCTGCCTGGGCATCCAGGTGTTTTCATGCATCTTCTGAAATCTAGGTGGAGGTTCCCAAACCTCAATTCTTGACTTCTGTGCACCCACAGGCTCAACACCACATGGAAGCTGCCAAGGCTTGAGGCTTGCACCAGCTGAAGCCATGACCCAAGCTCTATGTTGGCCCTTTTCAGCCATGGCCTGAGTGGCTGGGATGAAAGGCACCAAATCCCTAGGCTGCACACAGCATGGGGACTCAGGGCCTGGCCCACGAAACCACTTTCTTCCTAGGCCTCCGGTCTGTGATGGGAGGGGCTGCTGTGAAGACCTCTGACATGCCCTGGAGACATTTTCCCAAGCTTCTTAGGGATTAACATTTAGCGCCTTGTTACTTATGCAAATTTCTGCAGTAGGTTTGAATTCTCCTCAGAAAATGGGATTTTCTTTTCTATTGAATTGTCAGGCTGCAAATTTTTCAAACTTTAGTGAGCATGTTTCCCTTTTAAAACTGAATGCTTTTAGGCCAGGCACAGTGGTTCACACCTGTAATCCCAGCACTTTGGGAGCCCAAGGAGGGCAGATTGCCTAAGGTCAGGAGTTCAAAACCAGCTTTGCTAACATGATGAAACCCCATCTCTACGAAAAACACAAAAATTAGCCAGTCATGGTGGTGCACATCTATAGGCCTAGCTACTTGGGAGGCTGAGGAAGAATAGCTTGAACCCAGGAGGCAGAGGTTGCAGTGAGCCAAGACCACATCACTGCACTCCAGCCTGGGTGACAGAGCAAAACTCTGTCTCAAAAACAAACAAACAAACAAAAAAAACCTTAAATGCTTTTAATAACACCCAAATGACTTCTCAAATGCTTTGCTGCTTAGAAATTTCTTCTGTCAGATACTCAAAATCATCCGTCTCAAGTTCAAAGTTCCACAAATCTCTAGGACGGGGCAAAATGCGGCCAGTCACTTGAATAAACATAACAAGAGTCACCTTTGCTCCCGTTCCCAACAAGTTCCTCATCTCCATCTAAGACCACCTCAGCCTGGACCTTATTGTCCACATTACTATCAGCATTTTGGGTAAAGCCATTCAACAGGTCTCTACAAGTTTAAAACTTTTCCCACATTTTCCTGTCTTCTGAGCCCTCCAAACTGTTCCAACCTCTGCCTGTTACCCAGTTCCAAAGTTGCTTCCACATTTTTAGGTATCTTTTCAGCAACACCTCAATCTGCTAGTACCAATTTACTGTATTAGTCTGTTTCATGCTGCTAATAAAGACATACCAAGACTGGGAAGAAAAAGAGGTTTAAATGGACTTACAGTTCCACATGGCTGCGGAGACCTCAGAATCATGGAGGGAGGTGAAAGGCACTCCTTACATGGCGGCAGCAAGAGAAATGAGGAAGAAGCAAAAGTGGAAAACCCTGATAAAACCATCAGATCTAGTGAGACTTATTCTCTACCATGAGAACAATATGGGGGAAACTGCCCCATGATTCAAATTCTCTCTCACCAGGTCCCTCCCACAACACGTGGGCATTATGGGAGTACAGTTCTAGGTGAGGTTTGGGTGGGGACACAGAGTCAAACCATATCATACACTATGGAATAATACACAGCCATGAAAAGGAACAAGATCATGTCCTGTGCAGGGACATGGATGGAGCTAGAAGCCTTCATCCTCAGCAAACCAACACAGGAACAGAAAACCAAACACTGCATGCTCTCAATTTTAAGTGGGAGCTAAACAATGAGAACACGTGGACTCAGGGAGGAGAACCAGACACACTGGAGCCTATTGGGGGGAGCAGAATATTAGAAACAAAAAAGCTAATGCCTGCTATGCTTAAACCTAGGTGAGGGGTTGCTAGGTGCGGCAAACCCCCATGACACACATTTACCTATGTAACAAACCTGCACCGCCTGTACATCCTGCACATGTATCCTGGGACTCACAAAAATACCATTTTTAAAAATAAATAAATTTTTGGTGTTTTAAGCAACTGAGTTTGCTCAGACCAAACTCCCAGCCCCTCCAGCACCCGGCCAATGCAGTCACCAGGCCCGGCTTTCAGTGGAACATCTGCTCCATTATCAGATGCTGGGTGCCAGAGCCCAAGATCTCGTTAGTGCTTCTGCCTCCCATGGAGGTGGGGGATGTCAGCCCTGGGAACAGTGTGTTCTTGAAATAAATGTCCTTTAAGAGGGACATGTCTGAGCTAGAGCTGTCAGAAAAAAGTGGGTCAGTGCTTGGCTTTTTTTCTTTCTTAAACAAGTGCACTCATATCCACAGCTTGGTTTCAGCACAAAGCCAAGTAAGCCTGGACTTCCCAAGCCCCTGTCTGCGCCCGTATTCCAGACAGAGACCACAGAGAAATGGCCTTGCACATCTATTCAGGAGGGCAGGGCCCCGTGCCGCCCCCCAGGACCAGATGAGAACCAGCCCCTCATCCGCAGGGAAAGGGAGTTCGGGGAGTGTATTTGTTTTCTTTGCTGCCATCACAAACTTCTACAAATTTAGAGGCTGAAAACGGCACACTGTATTGCTCTGCAGTTCCGAGGTAGGGACCTGGGAGAATCTCCTTTTCTGTGCTCATTTGAGTTATCTGCAGAATGCAGATCCTTGACGTGTGGGACTGAGGAGCTGTCACCTTGCTGGGGTCAGTGGGGGCCGTTCTCAGCATCAACGGGCCGCCCCCTCCCAGCTTGCAAAGCCAGTGATGGCTGATGAGCACACAGTGCCTCCCAGCCACTTCCTCTGCCATCATTTCTCTTTAAGGGGCTCTTCTGCCTTTTTTCTTCTCTTCTGGGGTTCATGCCATTCCACTGGGCCACTCAAGTGACCCAGGATCACCTCCCCAGTCAAGGTCACGACCTGACTCACACACTGTACAGGTGCACAGTCCCTTTTGCCGTGGAAGGCAGCAGGTTCACAGCTTAGGGGCTGAGGGCTTGGACTTCTTCACAGGGGAGTTATCTGGGATACCACAGCAAGGAAGCAGAGATGTTAGAGAGATCTTCGCCCAAGTCAGATGGGCTAACCCCAGCCTAGGAGAGAAACGAACTCAGTGGCCAAGCAGGGGCTGTCATCTAGGGAGCCCAGGATGGGCTGTACCCAGTTCCTCCATGCCTCCCCTCCTTGCTGTGGGCCCCAAACTCCACTGACACCTAAGGGTCTTGGGCTCCGGGGTGGCAAGTGACGTGCTCAAGGTGGATTTCAGGCCGGGCAGAGTAGCTCACGCTTGTAATCCCAGCACTTTGGGAGGCTGAGGGGGGTGATCACCTGAAGTCAAGAGTTTGAGACCAGCCTGGCCAACATGGTGAAACCCCATCTCTATTAAAAATACAAAAATTAGCCAGACATTGTGACAGGTCCCTGTAGTCCCAGCTACTCGGGAGGCTGGAGACAGGAGAATCACTCGAACCCAGGAGGTGGAGGTTGCAGTGAGCAGAGATCACACCACTCCACTCCAGCTTGGGCGACAGAGTGAGACTCCATCTCAAAAAAAAGTGGATATCACAAGCCAGAGGGTGTCAGCCTACAGTCGGGAGCTGGCAAACAGTGGTGTGGGGACAGGCATTCGAAGCAATGACTCACCCCAAAGCCCGAAACAGGACCAGCATTCAGGATGGGTCATCACCCCGCCCCCACTGTCTGCCTGCAGGCTCATGCTCCCTGCTTCCTCCGTCCCTCTCCCTGCTATGGCCTCTGCGTCCTCCTCCTGCTACCCCAGGCCCTTCACCTGCATCACCACACGTCCCACCCAGGCCCTCACTGCAGTCTGGGCACCCTTCACACTGGGCCCACCCTGGTTGGCTCCCGCCCGGCCCTTCCATCAGCATGGGTGTTCCCTGGTGTAGGAATTAGAAAAGTTCCTCTACAAAGTTTCCTTTCTTGTTAAAGAATAGTAGTAATAATAACAATAAATGTTAGAAATAACAGTCTCTTTTAAAGACTGACTTTCTTCAAAGCCTTCTCACGTTTTACTAGTGACTCTTTGTTAAGCTCTATCCTATGTAGCTGTGAGACATGCTCACAGGCACGTAGTACATTCTATGTCCTTGTACTTTAACCAAGATACCTGTGCTGGACGTGCTCACAGGCATGTCCCAGCTCACAGCCTGTGCCCCTTCCTTATTTGGACTTCCTTTTTGTTCTCCATTGCTTTTCCCTGTTTAGAAAAGTTTTAAGTTATTAGCCAATCAGGTTTCAGTTTAGATTGTGAGGTCTGGCTCCAACCAACGAGGATCAGACACAGCAGTAAGGATGACCTCAAATGCATAAGGGATGAATATGTCTGCTTTTCCTTTGTTTGTTGTGCTCTCATGACAAGATGGCTAACAGGAGCACTCTTTCTGCAGAAAGTAAAGATTGCCTTGCTGAGAGACCCTTTGTCTCAGTGTTGATTTTTCTTTGTGGCACTGAACTTCTGTTTCCAACACTTGGGGACAGGGGAGTGCCTTTGACTTCTCTACAATCCCAGCACAAGTCCTGCACTATCAACAACCCCTGCACTAAACCCACATGGAGGATGCACTGTTTTTCCTCACCACATTCTGGTCATCCACAGTGGGCGGGGTAAGGTCCTGGCACCCATGTAAGCCTCAGTCAGTGCTGGTCAGGAGCTAGGGCTGGGGACAGTAGTGCTCATGGTAAGTGAGGCTGGCACTCTGGCTCTGCTGCTCACTGCAAGACCTCAGTGTCCTGCACTGTGAGATGGAGCTAATAGTCTCACAAGGGTTAAGTAAATTAGGTCACTGCTTGCTTTACAGTGGCTATTAAATGGTGGTAGCTGTTACCATTATTATTTTTTTTGTTTTTATTTTTTGAGACAAGATCTCCATTTGTCTTTTCACCAGAGGGAGGCAAAAGCGAAGAAGGAAGCTCCTGCCCTGTCCTATGTACCTGTCAGTACATTCTATGTACATCCTGAGGCTGAAGCCAAAGCGAAGACTCTGAAGGCCAAGAAGGCAGCGTTGAAGGGTGTCCACAGCCACAAAGAAGAGAAGATCCGCACGTCGCCCACCTTCCAAGTGTCACTTTTGGCCTAGGCTAGAACTCAGGGAGGCTGAAAGCAGGGATTGTAACTTTCCAGTTACAATCTCTCACGTTTCCAAGCTGCCAGAAAGAATAGCACAAAATAAAATCAATGCTAAGGGCTCCAGCAGAAAGTGACCCGAGCCGGGAGGCAGTCCAAGACACTGTGACTGCGGAGGCAGCCCAGATATCCTCGGAAGAGCACCCCCAGGAGAACAAGCTTGACCACGATGCTATCATCAAGTTTCCGCTGACCACTGAGTCCCCCATGAAGAAGATAGAAGGCAACGACACACTTGTGTTCATTGTGGATGTTAACGCCAACAAGCGCCAGATCCAACAGGCTGTGAGGAAGCTCTATGACACTGACATGGCCGAGGCCAACACCCTGATCAGCCTCATGGATACAGGAAAGCATATGTTCAACTGGCTCCTGGGTACGATGCTTTGGATGTTGCCAGAAAAATTGGGATCATCTAAATTGAGTCCAGCTGGCTAATGCTAAACATGTCTGTCTTTTCACCATATACGTGGCTCTCTGTCCATTTCCACTTAGGGTAAGAGGCCATAAACAGGCGCTGGTGTTATAACAGGGCTTGGGCAAGACTCTTTTTTTCTTTTTTGAGACAGAGTTTCGCTCTTGTTACCCAGGCTGGAGGGCAATGGCACGATCTCGGTTCACTGCAAACTCCACCTCCTGGGTTCAGGAAATTCTCCTGCCTCAGCCTCCTGAGTAGCTGGGATTACAGGCGCGCACCACCATGCCCAGCTAATTTTTGTATTTTTAGTAGAGACGGGGTTTCACCTTGTTGACCAGGCTGGTCTCGAACTCCTGAAAGATGATCCACCCGGCTAGGCCTCTCAAAGTGCTAGGAATACAGGCTGAAGGCACTGTGCCCAGACTTTGTTTTTGTTTTTGTTTTCTGATACAGGGTCTTGCTCTGTCACCCAGGCTAGAGTGCTATGGCATAATCATAGCTCAGTGCAGCCTCCAGCTCCCGCGCTTAAGCAATGCTTCCACCTTAGTCTCCTCCCAAGTAGCTGGTACTATAAGTGTGAGTCACTATACCTAGCTAATTTTTCTTTGTAGAGATGCGGTCTCGCTATGTTGTGCAGGCTGTGAAACCAATGCCCAGTCTGAAGCACATTAGCATCCATTACAGGGGAGTGTGGACTGGCTGGCTTTCGGGTAGCATTTTGTCTTCACACGCCCATCTACTCTGTCCAACCGGTCTGTCTGCTTCCCTCACCCCTTGCCCAATAAAAACAAGGACTTCAGAGGAGAAAAAAAACCCTCCCTTTGTTGCCCAGGCTGGAGTGCAGTGGCATGGTCATGGCTCACTGCAACCTCAATGTCCTGGGTTCAAGCAATCCTACCACCTCAGCCTCCCGAGCAGTGGGGACTATAGGCACATGCCACCATGCCTGTCTAATTTTTTTAGAGACAGGGTTTTACCATATTGTCCAAGCTGGTCTCAAACTACTGGGCTCAATCAATCCTCCTGCCTTGGCATCCCAAAGTGTTGGCATGGCAGGTATGAGCCACTGTGCCCAGCCTATTTTGTTTTTGAAAAGTTCAGAGTCAGGCCAGGCACAGTGGCTTATGCATATAATCCCAGTGCTTTGGGAGGCCAATGCAGGACAAAGCTTGAGGCTAGGGGTTAATGACCAGCCTGCGCAACATAGCGAGACCCCATCTCTACAAAGAAAAATTAGCTAGGTATGGTGGCTCACACTCACTGTCCTAGCTACTTGGGAGACTAGGGTGGAAGGATTGCTTAAGCCCAGGAGCTGGAGAGTACAGTGAGCTCCGATTGTGCCCCCGCATTCCAGCCAGGGTGACAGAGCAAGACCCTGAATTTAATTTAAATTTTAAAAAAAGGCCAGGTGCAGTGGCTCAGGCCTGTAATCCCAGCACCTTGGGAGGCTGAGGTGGGTGGATCACTTTAGGTCAGGAGTTTGAGACCAGCTTTGCCAACAAGGTGAAACCCCATCTCTACTGAAAATACAAAAATTAGCCAGGCGTGGTGGCAGGCACCTGTAGTCCCAGCTACTTGGGAGGCTGAGACAGGAGAATCGCTTGAACCCAGAAGGTGGAGGTTATAGTGAGCCGAGATTGCACCACTGGACTCCAGCCTGGGCAATGGAGCAAGGCTCCATCTCAAAAAAAAAAAAAAAGAAAAGAAAAAAAGAAAGAACCCAGCCTCACCCCTTTAGGGGCATTAGTGGAAAGGTGGGGGTTTTACACAATTGCCTCTCTAGCAGATATGCAAGAATCTTAGATATGCAAGTTTACAGGTGAGGCAACTGGGCTTCAAAGGTTAAAGAGGGCCAGGTGCAGCGGCTCATGCCTGTAATCCCAGCACTCTGGGAGGCCATGGTGACAGAACTGAGTCCAGGAGTGTGAGACCAGCCTGGATAACATAGTGAGACCCTCTCACCACAAAACTGCTATGGTTACCAAATACTAAATACTCCTCCTAGGAGAAACACAAGGGTTAGTTTACTGCTAGTCTCTGGTTGCAACATTTTCATCAGCTGATCAATGCGTAACTTTGTTTTATATGTATTTCTGTTTAAAGATACCTTATTTCAGGAGGCTGAGGTGGGCTTGAACCTGGGAGGCAGAGGTTGCAGTGAGCCGAGATCAGGACATTCCACCCCAGCCTGGGTGACCGAGCAAGACTCCATCTCAAGTTAAATAAATAAATAAATAATAAAGACACCTTATTTAATGTATTGTTGACTTATAACATTGAACGCATGGCCAACCTCACCATGACCGATGCCAGAACAACACTCATCTGACACAGGCATTTTCCCCGAAGGCACATCACAGCTTTCCTGCACATTACACCAGACAGTGCTTTAGTGCTACCCTCGAGACCACTGTAAACAGCAAAATTACCAGCAAAAAACACAAAATGCAACCAAAAAGTGTGGCACTAAATAGACTGCAGAAATGACTTGTGTACAATAGCAGAGCTGAGACAGGAGGGCAGAGCTTCACCTTTTCAGCCTTGCTAGGAATGCACACAGCAAATTTCACTGCTTTACGCATGCACAGGTCCGGGAATGACCGTGGAAGTACCACAAGTACTGATTTGGAGGGCACGAATAAACAGTTTGCAAATATAAGACCTGTGAATAATGAGGAGTAACTGCATGTTGTTGCCACTGTAAAAGAATATTCTGATTAAGGAAACTGATAAATTCTAAGACACAAAAATAAACAGAGTAAAGGGCTCAGTGGTTTAGGCTCAACCACTGCTATAATGTCACTGTATTTCTCACGAGAGTCTGAGATTTTACCCTATTTGCAAACTAGCAGGTTAGGCCGCCATAGTTTCATGGATACTGACAGAAGACATGAAATCTTGGGTCACAAAGGACTTTATTGCTCACCGCATAGCAGGCCACATAAGCTTTTTGGTTGTATGGACTCCTCTTGCCCCCTGGTCCATGGGTACAATGTGGAAGTGACCCAGGTGCATGCCACACAGTACGTTTGCATCACAGCTGAGGAATTCCAAGCTTAGGACACCCTAAACTTTTATAATAGGCTGCAGGCAAACCTGCTATATGAATCTATTGACACACTGCTATAAAGAACTACCTGAGCTTGGGTAATCTGTAAAGAAAAAAGATTTTGGCAGGGCGTGGTGGCTCACACCTGTAATCCCAGAACTTTGGGAGGCTGAGGTGGGTGGATCACGAGGTCAGGAGTTCTAGACCAGCCCGGCTGAGTCAGTGAAACCCCATCTCTACTAAAAATACAAAAAAAAAAATAGCCAGGTGTGGTGGCAGGCACCTGTAATCCCAGCTACTCAGAAGGCTGAGGCAGAGAATTGCTTAAACCCAGGAGGTGAAGGTTGCAGTGAGCCAAAACAAAGATTGCACCACTACACTCCAGCCTGGGTAACAGAGCAAGACTCTGTCTCAAAAAAGAAAAGAAAAGAAGAAAAGAAAAGAAGGTTTAATTGACTCACTTTCACAGGCTGTACAGGAAGCATGGCTGGGGAGGCCTCAGGAAACTTACAATCACAGGGGAAGGGGAAGGAGAAGGAGGCAGGGATGAAGAGGGAAGTGCTACATGCTTTTAAAAAATCAAGATCTCCTAGGCTGGGTGCAGTGGTTCAAGCCTGTAATCCCAGCACTTTGGGAGGCCGAGATGGGTGGATCACAAGGTCAAGAGATCGAGACCATCCTGGTCAACATGGTGAAACCCCGTCTCTACTAAAGATACAAAAAACTAGCTGGGCATGGTGGCGCGTGCCTGTAATCCCAGCTACTCAGGAGGCTGAGGCAGGAGAATTGCCTGAACCCAGGAGGCGGAGGTTGCGGTGAGCCGAGGTCGCGCCATTGCACTCCAGCCTGGGTAACAACAGCAAAACACCGTCTAAAAAAAAAGATCTCCTGATAACTCACTCGTTATGAAAATAGCAAGATAAATTTGCCTCCATGATTCAATCATCTCCCACCAGGCCCCTCCTCCCACACTGGGGACTACAATTTGACATGAGATTTGGGTGGGGACACACATCCAAACCATATCACCTACCTTTGCCCCAAGTACCTTTATTATGCAGGGCAGTCAGCAGCCTTACCTTCTGCTCCAGATGAAGACAGTATCTCTATGTCAAGGCTGTTTCCTAAACAAAAATCCTCGAAAAGACAGTCTTGAACAGAGGCTGTCAGTGTCCTTGTTTGCCAGTACAGTCTCGCTCTGTCGCCTAGGCTGGAGTGCAAAAGTGCGATCTCGGCTCACTGCAACCTCCGCCTCCCAGGTTTAAGCGATTCTCCTGCCTCAACTCCATCCTAAGTAGCTGGGATTACAGGCACCCACCACCATGACCAGCTAATTTTTGTAGTAGAGACAGGGTTTCACCACGTTGGCCATGCTGGTCTCAAACTCCTGACTTCAAGTGATCTGCCTGACTCGGCCTCCCAAAGTGCTGGGATTACAGGTGTGAGCCACCAGGCCCGGCCTACTTCTCTGGTTTTTCTTTGTCTGAGACAGAGTCTTGCTGTGTTGCCCAGGCTGGAGTGCAGTGGTGCTATCTTGGCTCAGCACAACCTCTGCCTCCAGGGTTCAAGCAATCCTCCCACCTCAGCCTCCTGAGTAGCTGGGATTCCAGGTACACGCCACCATGCCTGGCTAATTTTTGTATTTTTAGTAGTGATCGGGTTTTGCCACATTGGCCAGACTGGTCTTGGTCTCAAGTGATCCGCCCACCTCGGCCTTCCAAAGTGCTGGGATTACAGGCATGGGGCATCGCGCCTAGCGCTTCCCTTTTCTTTTGACTACCTTTTCCTGAATATGCTCACATTGTTGGTTGTAGTTATTTGAACCACTGCTTGTTGCTTGAAATCAAGGCAAAGAAGAAGCCCTAAGAGACTCAGATTATGGTTAATTTCAGGTGTCAGCTTAACCGAATGGAGGGATGGCCACTGGCTGGCAGAGCCTTGTTTCTGAGTGTCTGTGAGGACGTTTTCAAGGAAGATTAGTGGGTGGCTCAGTGGCCTGAGAGGGAGACCCACCTTTATTGAGGGTCCAACTGGTTGGGGGCCCAGTTGGGATGAACAGGGGGAAGCAGGGGCACTGGTTCTCTCTGCTCTCCCTCCATTCTGGAGCCAGACACCTTTGCCCCTGCTGTCCTCAGACACTCGGACAGGTTCTCTGTCTTTTAGACTCTAGGCCTTGCACCAGTGGCCTCCCGGAGGCCCTCAGGCCTTTAGCCTCAGACTGGGGTCCATACCATCAACTGCCCTGGTTCTGGGGCTGCCAGACCTGGACTGAGCCAGGCTCCCAGCTTCTCCATTTCTTCAGCTTAGAGATGGCTTATTATGGGACTTCACCTCTATGATCATAAGAACAAATTCCCTGTTGATTCTTGATTCTTTTTTTTTTTTGTGACGGAGTTTTGCTCTTGTTGCCCAGGCTAGAGTGTAATGGTGCTATCTCGGCTCACTGCAACCTCTGCCTCCTGGGTTTCAGTGATTCTCTTGCCTCAGCGTCCCGAGTAGCTGGATTACGGGCGTGTGCCACTGTGCTTGGCTAATTTTTTGTATTTTTAGTAGAGACAGGATTTCACCATGTTGACTAGGCTGATGTCGAACTCCTGACATGAGGTGATCCACCCACATTGGCCTCCCAAAGTGCTGGGATTACAGGCGTAAGCCACCATGCCTGGCCCAATTTCCTGTTGATTCTGTCTCTCTGGAAGAACCCTCACTAATAAAGCTTACTTGACTCGCAAAATAATAATACTCCAGAGACCTCTTGGAAAAAGAAAAAAAGAAGGATCCACTAAAGGGCTAAATGTTTTGTCATTTAAGAAACACAAACTTAAGGGTGGGCGCAGTGGCTTACATCTGGCATTCCCAGCACTTTGGGAGGCCAAGGTGGGAGGACTGCTTGAGCCCACAAGTTCAAGACCAGTCTGGGCAACATAGTGAGACCCTGTCTCTATGAAAAATAATTTTAAAAAATTAGTTGGCCGGGCTCAGTGGCTCACACCTATAATCCCAGCACTTTGGGAGGCTGAGGTGGGTGGATCACGTGGTCAAGAGATCAAGACCATCCTGGCCAACATGGTGAAACCCCATCTCTACTAAAAATACAAAAATTAGCTGGGCATGGTGGCACACACCTGTAGTCCCAGCTACTCGGGAGGCTGAGGCAGGAGAATTGCTTGAACCCAGGAGGTGGAGGTTGCGGTGAGCCAAGATTGCGCCATTGCACTCCAGGCTGGGTGACAAGAGTGAACCTCTGTCTCAAAAAAAAAAAAACCAAAAAATTAGTTGGGCATGGCGGCATGCAGCAGTTCCAGCTATTCAGAAGGCTGAGGTGAAAGGACTGCTTGAGCCCAGGAGAACAAGGCTGCAGTGAGTTGAGACTGCACTGCTACACTCCAGCCTGGGCAATAGAGCAAGACCCTGTTTTGATTAAAACCAAAAATAAGGCCGGGTGTGGTGGCTCATGCCTGTAATCCTAGCACTTTGGGAAGGTAAAGCAGGTGGATCACGTCGGGAGTTCAAGACCTGCTTGACCAACATGGTGAAACCCTGTCTCTACTAAAAAAAAAAAAAAAAAAAAAAACTACAAAATTTAGCCAGGCTTGGTGGTATGCGCCTGTAATCCGAGCTAATGGAGAGGCTGAGGCAGGAGAATCGCTTGACCCGGGAGACAGAGATTGTGGTGAGCCAAGATCGTGCTGCTGCACTCCAGCCTGGGCGACAGAGTGAGACTCTGTCTCAATAAATAAATAAAAATGGTGTCAGAAACGGCGAATTAAAACAGAAAAAAATTAAAATAAAAACATTAAAATGAGTGACTGAATGAATGAAATGTAAACATAATTGGGATGAATTCTAAGCCCACCGACAGGACCTGAGATGTGTCTAGAATCTGCACGGCTCCTTCCCTGCTCCCCACTCACTCCCTGTTAATGAGGGATGCTGACTCTGTAAAGTGACTATAAAACAAGCACGTCCAGAAATAGTCCCTTTGAAAGTGAGAAAGGGGCCCAGCAGGCACAGGGGCTCAAGCCTGTCATCCCAGCCCTTACGGAGGCCGAGGAGGGTGGGTCACTTGAGGTCAGGAGTAGGAGACCCGCCTGGCCAACATGGTGAAACGCTGTCTCTACTGAAAACACAGAAATTAGCCAGGTGTGGTGGTGCATGCCTGTAATCCCAGCTACTCAAGAGGCTGACACACAAGAATTGCTTGAACCCGGGAGGCGGAGTTTACAGTGAGTCAAGATCGCACCACTGCACCCTGGGCGACAGAGCGAGACCCTGTCTAGAAAAAAAAAAAGAAAGTGATAAAGAATCAATGTGGTTTGTTGGCAATGGGGTAACAGTATCATTTATCCGTTTGTCATTCAAGACAGGACACTTCTGAGAGTGAAAGGGCACTTTGTTAGTAATTATGCTAGTTCAAAAGATCTTCCTGGCACACCATGCCATAGGCACAAACACACAGCTGTTCACACACAGGCAAAATTCATGAATGGATGGATGGACAGACATTCACCTGCTGTGAGCTCTAGGTCAAGCTCCAGAGGGTCCCTTTTCACACCGGCCGGCTTTGTTCTCACACTGCCCTGCAGGCAGGTTCTGTTCTTCTTTCACCACTGGGGAAAAGGTCCCAGAGAGCTAAAGCGACTGTCTAATGCCACCGGACCAGGAAACTGGACAAAGATTCTTTGCTTGGCCAATCTTTATTCAACTTTGGAAACTTCTCCAAGGCCCATCTGTGCACTTCCTTGTAAAATCCAGTTTTAGAAAACAACTCCTTTTTTTTGAGACAGTCTCACTCTGTTGCCCAGGCTGGAGTGCAATGGTTCGATCTCGGCTCACTGCAACCTCTGCTTCCCTGGTTCAAGGGATTCTCCTGCCTCAGCCTCCCCAAGTAGCAGGGATTACAGATGCCTGCCACCATGCCTAGCTAATTTTTGTATTTTTAGTAGTGATGGGGTTTCACCCTGGCCAGGCTGGTCTCAAACTCCTGACCTCAAGTGATCTGCTCGCTTCAGCAACCCAAAGTGTTGGTATTACAGGTACGAGCCACCATGCCCAGCTGAGTTTTAGCAAAGAACTCTTCAAAGTCCGTTTACTCCACCCTCAACATCCAATCAGGTTACTCATCCCCCTCGCCCCGCAGGTGGTGCCTGAGCACCCTGGCCTGTCTTCAGCGAGCATCCGGCTAAGTTGGTTTGGCACACATCCCCTTACTCCCGATGCTTTCTCTTAGTAATTCTGCATCTGCTGTTCCCCACACTGCTCCTTGGCTGTATGTAAATCCTTACTTGCTTGTACTGTATTGGGTAGTTGAGCCCACTCTCCCCCCAACTGCGAGACACTGTCACAATGGTCTCCGCACCTAAGGGTCCTGAAAAATCTGTCTTACCGAGCTCTAACAAGCACCACTGGATACCGTGTTCTTCCAAAGCTCCAGATGCACAGAACGAAAATGAGCAGCCAAGTAAGCAGCAGCAACGAAAAGCCTTAGGGGGTGGGGGGGCCGCTGGAAGGCAGGGCTGGACGAGGGTCCTGAAAAGCCAGGGTTCCCTGAGGGTCCCATGTTGACACGTATCCAGACCTGAGTGGGTTCCTGGGTCTGAGGGGGAGGGCTCTGCAAATGCCCCCAGCTTGGCTGAGTTCAGCCCCCCAGTGCTGGGGTGGGAGGCTCATCAGTGAGTGAAGAGTGTTTGCCAAGTGAAAGCATGGCACAGCCTTTAGTTCTCCTTGACAGTACTACAGGGTACAAGAACCCAGGGTGCCAAGAGGCAGCTGCCCCCGGGGCTGTTAGCAGGTCAGTGGCAGGGTGGGGCCCGAACCTGGCTCTTGCCTGCTGGCCCCCCAGGTTGCCGCTGCTCTTGGTTTCCAGCTGGCAAAGAAAGCAACAAGGCACTGATTAGAAACGCAGGTTTTCACTGTGGTGGCGACCAGCAGAGGAAGTACATTAGGGGCGTCAGAGACACCAGGAGACATTTTGCAGACACTGCCTGGAGAGGAATCTGGCCACGTGGAAGATACATGAATGCCCTCGGGGACTGATTCCCAAAAGATGTCTAATCCTACTCACTGCTGGATGGGATTAAGAGTTTTGTGGTTTGATGCTGGGCGAGGTGGCTCATGCCTGTAATCTCAGCACTCTGGGAGGCCAAGGCGGGTGGATCACCTGAGGTCAGGAGTTCAAGACCAGCCTGACCAATATGGAGAAACTCCGTCTCTACTAAAAATAAAAAATTGGCCAGGCGTGGTGGTTCATGCCTGTAATTCTAGTTACTCGGGAGGTTGAGGCAGAAGAATTGCTTGAACCCGGGAAGCAGGGGTTGTGGTGAGCCAACATCACATCATTGCACTCCAAACCTGGGCAACAGAGCAAAACTCCATCTCAAAAAAAAAAAAAAAAAAAAAGAAAGCCAGAAGGGTTGGGTCCATTACAGTTCAGGGACAGCTGCTAACATTTTGAAGGTTCAGGAACTTGGAAAGAACAAGCATGGAGACTTAATGTAAAGAAGCTCTGGGGACAGTGTTTGGATGAACCTTTCAGCCCAGGGAGAGATGTGAGATTTGTACTCCATGTGAATGCTTATCAAAGGACACCTTCCACACAGGAGGCCTTTCATCAGCAAGTGGCAGGATCCTCCACTTGTAGATGTCCACTCGTCTCTTTTCTGGCAGCTCTGAGGTGCTGTGTTAGTGCTTATTCCATCAGGCTTATGTAGAGAGTGGTCATGGCCACATTTGGAGCTGTGAGAGACAATCTGGAACTGACGCAGTTAGGGTGTCTGCAAGTGTCCTAGGTCTTTCAGTCTTTCTGCTTCATCATTCTTGGCATGCTGGTTTTAGGCTTCATACTTATTGCCTCATGGTTCCAAAATGGCTGCTGCTGCTCCAGACTTTGTGACTGCATTAGACAAGAACAAGGGAAAGGGCAGTTTCCACATTTCCTCATCAGGCCTCGAGGTTTTGTCTTTTTAACTGAAGAAAAGGTCTTTTTATTTGAGCCTGAGTCTCACTTGATCACCCAGGCTGAGTGCAGTGCCACAATCTTGGGTCACTGCAACCTGTGCCTCCCAGGTTCAAGTGATTCTCGTGCCTCAGCCTCCTGATTAGCTGGGATTACAGGTGTACACCACCTGTATTTTTAGTAGAAACGGGGTTTCACCATGTTGGCCAGGCTGGTCTTGAACTCCTGATCTCAAGTGATCCGCTAATCTCGGCCTCCCAAAGTGCTGGATTACAGGCGCGAGCCACCATGCCTGGTCGAAAAGATCTTCTTAGCAGTCTTCCTCTTACATTTCTTTTATGTTTGTTTTTGAGACAGAGTTTCTTGTTGCCCAGACTGGAGTGCAATGGTGTGATCTCGGCTCACCGCAACCTCTGCCTCCAGGGTTCAAGTGATTCTCCTGCCTCACCCTCCCGAGTAGCTGGAAGGACAGGTATACACCACCACGCCTGGCTAATTTTGTGTTTTTAGTAGAAACTGGGTTTCTTCATGTTGGTCAGGCTGGTCTCAAACTCCCAAACTCAGATGATCTGCCTGTCTCAGCCTCCCAAACTGCTGGGATTACAGGTGTGAGCCACAGTGCACGGCCTCCTCTCACCCTTCATTTGTCAGAGTTGGGTCATTAGCTCACCCTGAGACCAATAACTGGCCAAAGGGCATATTACTACGATTGGTTTATGCCAACTAAGATTTGTATCCTTTGATTTTACAAGGATGCTGGATATCTGATCCCTACTGAAATAAATTGAGGCAGGTTGGAGGGGACGGTGAGGTTCAAGGCAAGGAATGCCAAAGTTGCCAACACACAAAATTTTGGAGATTTTACTTATAAATCCAAATTGAAGACTGGAACAGCACTCATTGATCCCACATTGCCTCATGGCAAAATTGGCTGTCCTCTTTGACGAGCCAGAGCTGTCAGGTTTGCTACGGGCACCACTATTCTCGATCACTCACCTGTCAGTTTCACCTATTTCCATTACTGTTTGGACCCTGACTTAGAATACTGCTTAAGAGTTTTTGTTTAAGAGACAGGGCCTTATTCTGTCACCCAGGCTGGAGTGCAGTGGCACGATCATAGCTCACTGCAGCCTCCAACTCCTGAGCTCAAGCGATCCTCATTCCCAAGTGGCTAGGACTGCAGGCACATGCCAGAGTCCCGGCTAGTTTTTTAATTATTCGTAGAGAAGGGGTCTCATTGTGTTGCTCAGGCTGGTCTCAAACACCTAGCCTTAAGCAGTCCTCAGATCTCACCCTCCTAAAGGCTTGGGATTACAGGCGTGAGCCATCACACCTGGCCTAAGACTGATCTTTTCGAGCATATGTTTCTCCCCTGGGCTAGTACAGTCTTTGGCACCTAAAGTGTAAACAGGATTTTTTAAAAAAGGAAGTTGCCTATTCTAGCAAACAGGTAACACAGTGAATGGAAGGAATGGTAGAGTCTTTGTGTAAAAAAGACCCACATGCAAATCTTACCTCTGCTACTTATTACGCCTAGCTTCCTCAGCCTGGTTCAGTTTCCTTATCTGTAAACTGAAGTCAACTGCATCTGCTCCACAGCATTGCTGAGAAGCTCCTATAAGCTCAGACATGCAAAGCCCCAGACAAAACACAGAAGCTCCCTCCTTCTCCAAGAAGGAAGAATAGCCTAAGTTGAAATGAATTTGGGTTGTAATTAGGAAGATTTTAAGATCTGAGGCCACATCTTATTACATTTGCACAGCTAGAAGTGCTAAATAAATATTTAATAATGATAATAATGATCATTTAGCTCAATAGAATATAATTATACAAATTGTGAAAATAAAATTATGCCAGGCTGTCATTATGGATAATGGCCTGAATACATGGAGAACAAGGGGCACACCAGAGCCCGTTGCTGTGACGGCTGCCAACAGGCGGGGAGCTCAGAGCTGCCTCAGTGCTCCATGCAGCGGTGGGGGGCCTGGCAGCCGGGGAAAGGGCTAGGAGGGAACAACCTGAGCCAAGGGGAGAGGCTGGTGAGAGCCACGCTGAGCGGAGCCTTGTGGTCCAGCACGGTGGAGCCATCCCATAGGATGATGGAGTGGGAAGTCACTGGAGAGTTTTTTCTTTCCTTTTTTTTTTTTGAGATGGAGTTTTGCTCTTGTTGCCCAGGCTGGAGTGCAATGGCGTGATCTCTGCTCACCGCAACCTCCACCTCCCGGGTTCAAGCGATTCTCCTGTCTCAGCCTCCCAAGTAGCTGGGATTATAGGTATGCACCACAATGCCCAGCTAATTTTGTATTTTTAGTAGAAACGGAGTTTCTCCACGTTGGTCAGGCTGGACTTGAATTCTCAACTGCAGGTGATCTAACCGCCTCAACCTCCCAAAGTGCTGGGATTATAGAGCCACTGTACCTGAACTTAAGAGTTTTCAACAGGAGACGGCAAGAGTTGATATATAATTTTTAAATGTTTGTATCGTGGTAAAATATTTGTAACATATATATTAACATTACTATTAACATTCTTATATGTTAACACATATAAACATTATTATTGTACTGTTAATGCTATTATTTTGAGGGAGGGTCTTGCTCTGTCACCCACGCTGGGGTGCAGTGGCACAATCACAGATCACTGCAGCCTCTACCTGTCAGATTCAAGCAAATCTCCCACCTTAGCCTCCAAAGTTGCTAGGACTACAAATATGCACCACCACACTGGGCTTTTTGTTGCCCAGGCTGGAGTGCAATGGTACAATCTCAGTTCACTGCCACCTCCGTTTCCTGGGTTCAAGCAATTCTCCTGCCTCAGCCTCCCAAGTAGCTGAGATTACAGGCACCTGCCCCCACGTCTGCTGATTTTTGAAAAATTTTTAGTAGAGACATGGTTTCATCATGTTGGCCAGGCTGGTCCCGAACTCTTGACCTCAGGTGATCCGCCCACCTCAGCCTTCTAAAATGTTTGGATTACAGGTGTGAGCCACCATGCCCGGCCTCTCTACACCTTTTGTGTTTCCTAAATATAACAGAGTTAACACAATTTTTTAAAAATGTTTTTTAACATTTAAAACAAGGGAGATAGAGTCTCGCTCTGTCATCCAGGCTGCAGTGCAATGGGACGATCCCAGCTCACTGGAATCTCTGCCTCCTGGGTTCAAGCGATTCTCCTGCCTCAGCTTCCTGAGTAGCTGGGACTACAGACGCCTGCAACTACACTCCGCTAATTTTTGTATTTTTAATTGAGATGGCGTTTCACCACGTTGGTCAGGCTGGTCTTGAACTCCTAACCTCATGATCCGCCTACCTCGGCCTCCTGAAGTGCTAGGATTACAGGTGTGAGCCACCACGCCTGGCCTAAAGCAAAAATTTCAAAGGAAAGACTGAGGCTACATATCTGCTATCTGCCAACTAGATGCAGGGATTATGCAAATTCATTCAAGGAACACCAATCAGGTGGAGGGAGTACCTGGAATTACAGGAGCACACCACCACGACCCACACTGAGCTTTTTCAATAGTAGACACCCAATGGGTGTGAGGTTTTATTTCATCATAGTTTTGATTTTCATTTCTCCAATGACAGTGATGTTGAACATCTTTTCATGTACTTATTGGCCATTTGTATACCTTCTTTGGAGAAATAAACTATTCAAGTCCTTTGCCCATATTTAAATGATTGTGTTGTTCAGTTTTAGAAGTCTTCTCGATATTCTGAATATTAATCATTCCTTATTGGAGGTATGATTTGCAAATTTTTTTTTTTTTTTTGAGATGGAGTCTCACTCTATCACCCAGGCTGAAGTGCAATGGCACAGTCTCAGCTCACTGCAACCTCTGCCTCCAAGGTTCAAGCCATTCTCCAGCCTCAGCCTCCCGGGGAACTGGGACTACAGCCACTTGCCACCACACCCAGCTAGTTTATGTATTTTCAGTTAAGAGGGGGTTTCACTATGTTGGCCAGGCTGGTCTCAAACTCCTGAACTGGTGAGTCACCTGCCTTGGCCTCCTAAAGTGCTGGGATTACAGGTATGAACCACCATACCTGGCTGCAAATATTTTCTCCTCTTCTATGGGTTGCCCTTTTACTCTGTTGATAGCGTCTTTTTTTTTTTTCTTTTTGAGATAAGAGTCTTGCTCTGTCACCCAGGTTGGAGTGCAGTGGGGCAATGTTGGCTCCAACAATTCTCCTGCCTCAGCCTCCTGAGTAGCTGGAACTACAGGTGCGTGCACCACCGCACCCAGCTAAATTTTATGTTTTTAGTAGAGATGGGGTTTCACCATGTTGCCCAGGTTGGTCTTGAACTTCTGACCTCAGGTGATCCATCCACCTTGGCCTCAAAAAGTGCTGGGATTACAGGCATGAGTCACTGAGCCTTGCTGATAGTGTCTTATTTTTTTGAGACAGAATTTTGCTCTTGTTGCCTAGGCTGGAGTGCAATGGCACAATCTCGGCTCACCACAACCTCCTCGTCCAGGGTTCAAGTTATTCTACTGCCTCTGCCTCCCGAGTAGCTGGGATTACAGGCATGGTCCACCATGCCTGGCTAATTTCGTATTTTTAGTAGAGTTGGGGTTTCTCCATGTCAGGCTGGTCTTGAACCCCTGACCTCAAGTGATCCGCCCACCTTAGCGTCCCAAAGTACTGGAAGTACAGGTATGAGCCACCATGCCTGGCCTGATAGTGTCTTTTCATGTACAGATTTTAAAACTTTTCATGAAGTCCAATTTGTCTATTTTTTCTTTTACTGTCTATGCCTTTGGTGTTATATCTAAGAAATAACTGCCAAACTCAGTGTCATGAAGCTTTTGCCCTATATTTTCTAAAAAATGTATAGTTTTAGAATTCTCACTTCAGCCTTCATTTTAACGTTTGCATCTGGTATTAGATGAGGGGCCAACTTCCTTTTTTTGCATGTGGATATCCAGTTTTCCCAGCACCATTTGTTAAAAAGACTGTCCTTTTCCCACTGAATGGTCTTTGCATCCTTACCGAAAATAATTTAACCATATATGCAAGAATTTGTTTCTGGACTCTTTATGTTATTCCATTCGTCTGTGTCTTTGTGTCTTTATGCCAGTACCACTTTGTAGTAAGTTGTTTTTTGAGACAGGTCTCTTGCTTGCTCTGTCGCCCAGGCTGGAATGCAGTGGTGGGATCTCGGCTCACTGCAACCTCTGCCTCCAGGTCCTGTCAGCCTCTAGGCTACAGAGATGAGTCTCTTCTGGCCACCACACAAACTGCTTCTCTTGATGTGAAAACACCTGAGCTCTTGAGCTTTCAATTTTCTTTCTGAAATCTCTCCAATGCATCAGAAGCAGCCCATCCCGCAACCTTTGTGGTCACCATTCCTGCCACGGTGGCCACTTGTGGCAACTTTGCCTTCCATGGACACTCCACGAAGGCAATGACAGGCAGTGGTTTCAGTTAACTATTCTCCAGGGCATGCAGTCAGTGAGGCCTTCTCTACATACCGGTGCAATCAATGCAGACAACCAGCCCCAGATTCTCATTTTTACGGGCATTTCCAAGGATCACTCAAAGCTCCAAGTACAAATGTTTCAACACTCAACCAGTGTTGGAAATAGATGCTTCGTGCCACAAAGAAAAATCAGCACTGAGACAGGATTTTTCAGCAATGCAATTTTTAATTCCTGGACTGCAGGAAGGGCACTCTTGCTAGCCATCTTGCCATGAGAGTGCAAAGAACAAAGGGAAACACATACATTTATTCCTTAAGCATTTGGGGTCATCCTTACTGCTGTGCCTGATCTCCATTGGCTGGAGCCAGACCACACAATCTAAACTAAAATCCGACTGGCTACCGACTTAAAACTTTTCTAAACAGGTAGAAGCAATCGAGAGCTGGGACATGCCTGTGACCACATCCAGCACAGATATCTTGGTTAATGTACAAGGACACTGAATGTACTATGTGCCTGTAAGCATAGTATGTCTAACAGTTACATAAGATAGGACTTAACACACTTCTTATTAACAAGAAAGGAAACTTGAAAAGAACTTTTCTCCCACAATGAGGAAGGCAGAAACTTCTTAGCTCTTTTTTTTTTTGAGACGGAGTTTCGCTCTCGTTACCCAGGCTGGAGTGCAATGGCGCGATCTCAGCTCACTGCAACCTCCGCCTCCCGGGTTCAGGCAATTCTCCTGCCTCAGCCTCCCGAGTAGCTGGGATTACAGGCACGTGCCACCGTGCCCAGCTAATTTTTTGTATCTTTAGTAGAGACGGGGTTTCACCATGTTGACCAGGATGGTCTTGATCTCTTGACCTCGTGATCCACCCGCCTCAGCGTTCCAAAGTGCTGGGATTACAGGCTTGAGCCACTGCGCCCGGTCAGCTCTTTTTTTTTGAGGAGTCTTGCTTTGGTGCTCAGGCTGGAGTGCAGTGGTGAGATCTCAGCTCACTGCAATCTCTGCCTTCCGGGTTCAAGCGATTCTCTTGTCTCAGTCTCCCAAGTAGCTAGGATTACAGGAGTGTGCCACCACACCCAGTTAATTTTTGTATTTTTAGTAGAAACGGCTTTCACCACGTTGGTCAGGCTGATCTCACACTCCTGACTTCAAGTAAGCCGCCTGCCTCAGCCTTCCAAAGTGTTGGGATGACAGGCGTGAGTCACCACACCCAGGCACCCAGGCCAGAATTGTTTTCAAGGGTGTTGTTGGAGCTGGCGGAGTGTAACTGAGAAGGGAGAGGTACTCTGCAGCAAAAGGGAAGAGATGCTACCTAGAGATTAGGAAGCTGCAACTGCCCCGGCCCCAAGCCCAGGAGCCCACACTCAGCCCCAGGGGACTCGAGGTGCTGCGGCTGTTGAGCAGAAACCTAGAGTGAAGACGCTGAAAGCACCCTATGTGCAGGTGGTGATCCCTAGCTCCACACTGCAGTCACTACGCTGGAGCCAGCAGGCAGATAGACCCCTTCCTCCGACCCCATTGCAGTCTCTCAAAGAGGCCTCCCATTTGTAGAACCTACCCAGAAGCCAGCTGACAGGACACTCTGGGGAATGCAGAAAACTGCCTTGCAGCACCCTGGGATGCCCATGAGAATGGTGCAGAGGCACTGTCGTGAAGACAAAGTGGGCCTCTAGAAAACGGAGCTGACAACAGAGTGAGACTAACTCACTGAGCTTTTTCCAGAGCCGGAAAGTTCTCAAGAATAACAGTCTTTAATTCTGCTGTCCTAGGTTTAAAGCTTTTTTTTTTTTTGAGAGATTGGGGGTCTTGTTACCTTGCCCAGGCTGGTCTCAAACCCCCGGCTTGAAGCGTTTCTCCCACCTCGGCCTGCAAAAGTGTTGGATTTGTACAGGTGTGAGCAACTGCACTGGCCTTGCTTTAAAAAAAAAATGGTGAGCACTTTTCCAGTCAGGATTTCCTGCTTGGCTTCTCTCTACTTCTCATCCGATCAGTGACTGCAAACATCACCTGCCAACTCTACAAGCCTAGCTTCTCACCCCTCTTCTCCTTGACTTCTTTGGCTCTTCCTTCCTTCCTCTTATCCTGTGATCTTTCCTAATGCTAACCCAGCCTGTTCTCACACACACTCAAAACAGAAAGACAAGCCATATTAAAAACAGCAGCCAGCTGGGGAAACAAAACTTTAACAGCTTCAAATATGTCATCACTATGGCTTGTTTCTTGTGTGTAGCAAAGAACCCTCTCATGTAGCTGCTTCAGTGCAGCAGTTCCCCGCCCTTGTCTTTTGTGAATGTCAAGGGCTTTCTCACTTACAGAGGCAAGGTCAGGAGAGAAAGACTAGGAGCACAGTCCTGAGGATGAAGCTCCACCTCCTGTCTGTGCAAACTCCCAGGAGTAGGCTCTACACAAGGCAGTGCCATTTTGTCATCACTCAAGAACCAGTGTGTGCTTTTAAAGTGGATCTGCTACCTTCAAAGCTTTTTCTTTTTGAGACAAAGTGTTACTCTGTTGCCCAGGCTGGAGTGCAGTGGTGTGATCTCGGCTCACTGCAACCTCCACCTCCTGGGTTCAAGTGATTCTCCTGCCTCAGTCTCCTGAGTAGCTGGTACTACAGGTGCATGCCACAATGTCTGGCTCATTTTTGTATTTTTAGTAGACACGGGATTTCACTATGACGGCCAGGTTTGTCTCGAACTCCTGATCTCATGATCCGCCCACCTTAGCCTCCCAAAGTGCTGGGATAACAGGTGTGAGTCACTGAGGCAGGCCCAAAACTCTTTTTTTTTTTTTTTTTGAGACGGAGTTTCGCTCTTGTTACCCAGGCTGGAGTGCAATGGCGCGACCTCGGCTCACTGCAACCTCCTCCTCCTGGGTTCAGGCAATTCTCCTGCCTCAGCCTCCTGAGTAGCTGGGACTACAGGCACACGCCACCATGCCCAGCTAATTTTTTATATTTTTAGTAGAGACGGGGTTTCACCATGTCGACCAGCATGGTCTCAATCTCTTGACCTTGTGATCCACCTGCCTTGGCCTCCCAAAATGCTGGGATTACAGGCTTGAGCCACCTCGCCCAGCCAAAACTCTTTTATTTTTATTTTTTGAGACGGAGCTTCGCTGTTGTTACCCAGACTGGAGTGCAATGGCAAGATCTCGGCCCACCGCAACCTCCGCCTCCTGGGTTCAAGCAATTCTCCTGCCTCAGCTTCCCGAGTAGCTGGGACTACAGGCACACACCACCATGCCCAGCTAATTTTTGTATTTTTAGTAGAGACGGGGTTTCACACTGTTGACTAGGATGGTCTCGATCTCTTGACCTCGTGATCCACCCACCTGGGCCTCCCAAAGTGCTGGGATTATAGGCATGAGCCACCGCGCCCAGCCTATTTTTATTTTTTTGAGACGGAGTCTCACTCTGTTGCCCAGACTGGAGTGCAGTGGAGCGATCTTGGCTCACCACAACCTCTGCCTCCTGGGTTCACACAATTCTCCTGCCTCAGCCTCCCAAGTAGCTGGGACTACAGGCACACACCACCATGCCCGGCTAATTTTTGTATTTTTAGTAGAGATGGGGTTTCACTATGTTGGCCAGACTGGTCTTGAACTCCTGACCTGTGATCCACCTGCCTCAGCCTCCCCTTATTATTTTTGTGAGATAGGATTTTGCTCTGTAGCTCAGGCTGGAGTGCAGTGGCGAAATAAGCACTCATTGCAGCCTTGACCCGATGGGCTTAAGCCATTCTCCTACCTCAGCCTCCAGAGTAGCCGGGAACACAGGCTCTCGCCACGATGCCGTTAATTTGAAAGTTTTCGTAGAGATGCTGTCTTGCCATGCTTCTCAGGCTAATCTCAAACTCCTGGGCTCAGCTCAAGCAATCTGCCTGCTTAACTTCCCAAAATGCTGGGATTACAGGCATATGCCACCTCGACTTCAAATGTCTTCATTACTTTCCATTGCTCTTGGAATGAAAGCCAAGCTTCTTACCCACGCGGGAGCCAGTCCCACCTACCTCGTAAACAAGTCTCCCGTGCTGTCTGCCTCCATCACTAAGCTCCAGCCACGGTGGCTTTTGGATTCCTTAATCTGCCCGGACATTTCCCCAGTCTGGCTTGTTTGAAAGCTCACCTTGTCTCAGTCTTCCTGCATGGCTGGCTCCTTTTCCTTCTTCAGATCTGAGCACAAATGATACTTCTCAGAGAGGCTAATTCTATCACTTGCACGTGATTTTGTTTTCTTCGTAGCATTCAGCATTGGGGTTTGTTTTTGAGACTGAGTCTTCCTCTGTCACCTAGGCTGGAGTGCAGTGGCGTGATCTTGGCTCACTGCAACTTTTGCCTCCCGGGTTCCAGCCATTCTCCTGCCTCAGCCCGCCAGCACGCCCAGCTAATTTTCGTATTTTCAGAAGACACCGGTTTCACCATATTGGTCAGGCTGGTCTCAAACTCTTGACCTCAGGTGATCCAGCCGCCTAGGACTCCCAAAGTGCTGGGATTACAGGCGTGAGCCACCGCGCCTGACCGGAGGTGTTCTCTTTCAGTCTCCCTCAGACATGAACGTCAGCTCTAAGAGGGCAGGGGCCATGGCAGCCCTGCTCACCGGCTGTACCCTTGCGCTAGCAATGCCTGACATGTATTTCTGGGCTCAATTATTTGGGCCAGGACCTGAGGTCACAGTGGCGAAGAAGACACTACACTTAACAGGCTCCAATTCAAACCTATGCCAAAATGTGCTCCTGCCACAGTGCTCCCTGAGTACACGGCTCTTTACCGAGGCCTTTCTGATACCTCAGCAAGCTGTGCTGATAGTCCACGTCCCCTCAGCTCCCTCTTGAAATCAGACCCCAAATCCTACCACTTTCCAAGATCCTGGTAAAAGTTAAGTTGGACCCCTAACTCTTCCAAGGGCCTCCCGCTCTAAAGGAGTGAATTCTGAGGTCCCCAAGGCCCTCCCTGTTCTGGCCCCTAACCATCTGCCACTCTCCTCTCAGCCGCTGTCCCCTTGGTCCAGCCGGCCTCCTGAGGGCCACGTTCCCGGGTTCTAATTACTTTCTACCTGGTCTCGATGACTCCGCCCTTACGCGCACCCACGCCCTCCCAGCTGGCAGCTGCAGGGATCCTTTTAAAACTGTCCGGGACTCCTTAGCTCAAAGCCTTCCACGACTTCCCATTTTTCCTCCTGATGGAGAAAAAAGTCCATCAGGACCTAGCCCCGGGCTGCCTGTGAGACCTCAGCGAGTACACCCGGCTCTGGACGCCGTCTCTCGGAGCAGTCCCGAAGAGGCCGTCCCCGCGGGCTCCGGGCCCTCCTCAGGGCAGCTGCCCCCACCCCGCCCCCAGGAAGGCGCTTCTCCCCATTACCCCGCGGCGCAGCGAGCCCGGCCTGGCCGCATCGCCCGCACTGCTCTGTGCTCCTCCACGGGCCGCCCGGCTACTGGTCCAGGACGCCTTCGCTAGTCCGCTTGGCCGTCCCCCGACGACTCCGTGCGGCAGGGAAGTCCACAGCGCCACGCCCGGCCCTAGCACAGCGCAGGCGCTTAACACACAGCACCGAGCGATGAGGCTCGGACTCAAAGAGCTTTGCTTGCCCATTCGCAGCGCCCTTGACCTCAAAATCCCGTCCCGCGATCACAGTCCGCAGGCTCCCGAGTAGGGCGCCTCCGCCCCGCCCCCGTCGGGCCTCGCACTCGGGGGGGCACGGTACGAGCGCCAGCGCATGCGCAGGGCGCGCGCGCGAGGCATCACGGGGATCGTAGTCTCCCGAAGGGGCCGCTCCCGTCCTCGCGGCCGCGCCTCCCCACACTACAACTCCCACGGGGCAGCGGGCGCGGCTCCCCGCACCCACCGGCTGGCCGGGTAAAACAGCCACTTCGCGGTCGGGACCGCCGGCTGCCGCCCGCGCAATGAGCGGGAAGATGGCGGACGTGGTCGTGGGCAAAGACAAGTGCGGGGAGCAGCGGCTCGTCTTGCTGCCCTTGTCCCGCATCCGGGTCATCATGAAGAGCTCCCCCGAGGTGTCCAGCATCAACCAGGAGGCGCTGGTGCTCACGGCCAAGGCCACGGTGAGGGGGGCGGGGGTGGGGCCGCCTTTGCTCGTTGCGCCCCGCCCCGCCAGGCTCCCGGCACTGCCCAGTCCCCTTAGACCCGAGCGCCTCTCGCTGCCCTTGCCGGGCTCGCGCGCGCCCCCCGTCCCCCTCCCCCGCCGGCGCGCGCCCCCCCGTCCCCCTCCCACGCCGGCGCGCCGGAGTGCCAGCGCGCCCCCACCCCCGGCGCGCCGTCCCTTTCTCGCGTCTTCGCCCCGCCCACCCCGCGCCGCTCCCTCCCTTTCTCTAGTTTCTTCGTCCCATACACCGCGCTCCGCTCCCGCCCTTTCTCGCTCTTTTTCGCCTCCTCCACCCCGTCGCGCTCCCGCCCTCGCTCGGGTGTTTCCGTCCCGCAAACCCGTAAGCTCCCAAGTTTCCTTGCGCGCCTTTCGCCCCGCCCACCTTTATGCTCCCGTCGTCCCTCGCGCGCCGCGCTCAGCTTCCGGCCCTACCCGTAGACTTCGGCGCCAAGCGGTGTTGGCCTCGTTTGGTTTCTTTGGCGGCTCTTTCACCCGAGACTCCCTGTTCCTGGCCTTCCTTTTTCTTGCCGTTGGCCTGCTTCTTTCTTAGAGGGCCCTAACTCCTCCAGTGTTCCGTGGGAGGGGCAGCCGGGCGCTCCACCCAAGGCTCGAGGCTTTTCTCCCGCGGGTCGGGCGCCAGCTCCAGCGGTCCCAGGCTTTCGAGCCTCCCGCTCCGCGCCCCACCTGGCACCTCTAAGAGGAAGCACATCCCCCAGCCAGAATTTAAGGAAGTCTAGGGAACCTGGATTTATAGCCTGTTCAGCATCCTCCTGGGTGCAAAATAGATTTTGTCTTTTTAAAAAGCATTGCGTCTTGGTAATGTTAGGCTAGATGTTTTTCTGTTCTGAGGCTGGGCCATGTTTTAGCTACCCAGTCCCAGCTTGTATTTAAGTACATAATGTCCCTACAGTGTTCGACCAGAACTAAGGGAAATGGGAAATTACAGATTTCCCGCCTGCTTTATTATACCAGAGCCATGTTTTCCTAGAGCCCAGGGAAGTAATTAAATATTCAGCATTTCACCTGGGGACATTTGTGTTTTCCTGTACAATTTCATTTTATTACTTTTAGGGAATGAGGATTTATGCAGGCACTTATGATTTCTAATTAATTTGTTTTTTTGATACGGAGGCTCACTCTGTTCCCCAGGCTGGAGTGCAGTGCAGATCTTTCTCACTGCAGCCTCCGCCTCCCGGCAAGCAATTCTGCCTCAGCCTCCCTACTCGCTGGGATTACAGCCGCCTGCCATGACACTCGGCTGATTTTTGTATATTTTTGGTAGAGACAGGGTTTCACCATGTTGCCCAAATTGGTCTTGAACGCCTGACCTCAGGTGATCCGTCCGCCTTGGCTTCCCAAAGTGCTGGGGTTACAGGCTTGAGCCACCATGCCCATCCTCATCCCTTATTAACTGAACTAGATGCATTAAAGTCAAAACCTTGAGGAAGAGGCTTAGTTCATCCTCTGTAAAAATGAAGACCTGGCCCTGCTTTAAGAACTGGGGTTGGGGAGGGGAAGACGTCCTGTTGCATTAGGTCTGAGGATTGTCAGTTCCTAGAAAAGTAGTCAGCAGAATAGGAGGTGTGGTCACTCGTTGTAGGTGAACCACCTTAGAAAGTGTATGCAAATAGAAGACAAAATGTATTCCTGAGCCAAACAATTTTTGAATGGCCTTTTGCTTCTTTTACTCTAGAGGTTGGTCATTAAACGGTTATGATTCATATTTTTCATAAGTTAGACCTCTAAAATAAGACTCTGGAAAATGCCTGCTTCTCCGCCAATTTTGATACCAGCCTTGCTTGCTTTCTGACCTCATGTTTTTCCTATCCCCAGTGATGTATTTATTTATTTGTTTTTAAGACAGAGTCTCACTCTTTTGCACAGGTTAGAGTGCTGCAGCTTCCAACCTCCACGTCCCAGGTTCAAGCGATTCTCCTTCCTCAGCCTCCCAAGTGGCTGGGATTACAGGCACCTGCCACCATGCCCAACTAATTTTTGTATTTTTAGTAGAGATGGGGTTTCACCATGTTGGCCAGTCTGGTCTTAAACTCCTGACCTCAAGTGATCCGCCTGGCTCAGCCTCCCAAGTTGTTGGTATTACTGGTGTGAACCACCATGTCTGGCCTCCCCAGTGATTTCCTGTAATTTAATTTGAGAAACCAAGATAATCTGAAGTCTTAATATAATTTTAAGCCTGCTACAAGCTTATCAACAGCATGATTTTAAAAACTGAGCTCTGGGGTAAATTTTCAAAGCACCTCTTTCATTTTACTTTTTCATTTTTTTTTTTAGGAGCTCTTTGTTCAGTATCTAGCTACCTATTCCTACAGACATGGCAGTGGAAAGGAAAAGAAAGTACTGACTTACAGTGATTTAGCAAACACTGCAGAGGAATCAGAAACTTTTCAGTTTCTCACAGGTACTTAGTCTTTGAAACATTCTGGTTGAAAAATGAATAGTCAGCAATAGCTACTCCCACACCCCTTGCCTCCCTTCTGCTTTGAAGGAATTAGACTTTTTGCTACTTTTTCCAAGCCTCAAGGGTACTATGAGCTGTCACTGGAAGATACTTTTAGTCTTGTCTGAATGTGTTTGTAATGTGGTCCACCTAGAACAATAATGAAGCCAATAGCATGCACAAGATGCTGGTTGGCTACATGTGCTGGGCAGTCCTTTCCCTTCTTCCTACGGCGGGAGGGAAAGCTCAGGGTAAGTGTACATGCCTATAGTTAGAAAGAGCTTATGTCTGCCCTGGGCCAGTTTAGCCTATCTCAGCTAATTGGGCAGGGTTGCTCATAAAGTGGCTCAAAGACAACATGGTTTGTACTGAGTGAAATGGAAATAGTCCTATAGCGTTCGTTAGGAGACAGTGCTGGTTTCTCTGATATTTTACCCAGAAGTATAGTCTCAATTTCATCTTGGTTTGGAAACCCTTGTAGAGGTCAAATCAGGAAGTAGTACATTTTGAAATCTGCATTATTGTGTTCATAGTCTACCATAATGGCTGATGTAAACTTTATGTTTTTAAGATATATTACCAAAGAAGATTTTAGCTAGTAAATACCTGAAGATGCTTAAAGAAGAAAAGAGGGAAGAAGAGGAGGAGAATGACCATGATAATGACAGTGACCATGAGGAAGCCGAATCCTAAACCAAAAAAGCGCTTTAGAACCAGCCTGGCGAGGACTGCCCTGGGCCCGCTCCACTCTCTCCGAGCATACGCAACGCTGCACACCGTTGGCGTCCTCCGGTGCGTGGGACTCTTTCCAGGCCGAGACTGAGGGCCTCATGCGCCTGTGCCACAAACAGCCAGAGGGAGAGTGACCCAGACATCGGCCCCTCCACAGGCCCACTCTGCAGCTCAGGCACCAAGAAAGCAGCCATTGCCGGCTGATCTGCAGCTCCAAACTGTAGAGGCAAGGCCTCTTTTAACTTTTAAATTTACAATCAATTTTAAACAGCTTCTGCATATCAGTTATGTAAATTTTCATATATGTATATTTTGGAATCAGTTCTTATAAACAGCTAGATTCAGTTTTAGCTGCTCATGTTACATTTGAAGTTTTGTCTTGTAAGAAAAGTTGTTCAAATATTTTTCTACTGTAAAATATACTTTTCTGTTAAAGATCTGTATGTATTTTTACAGTAAAATGCTTTATGGAACTAGTTTTAGAGCCCTACATGGCTCTGAGGCCTTGCTTACTGTCTACAAATTTTGTGAAATTTAAAAATAAGTATTCGAACACTTTTAATTTCTGTGTCAGTTTATCAAATTAAATACAAAGTCAGTCTTACCTCTTGTATAAGCTTGTTGTTCTAAAAAATAATTGCGAAACATTTGTATGTTTAAGATCTTTCTCATCTTACTGTTCTTTGCTTTACATTCCTGGCACTTGTTTTTACGGTCTATAAGAGCAAACCTGTCATAAGCCCAATTTTTTTTTTCTCACATAGGGTAAATGTTTAGTTCTTCTTTTCTTTTTTCATTATCTTTTTTTTTTTAAAGACAGATTCTCTGTTGCCCAGGCTGGAGTGCAGTGGCACCATGTTGGCTCACTGCAGCCTCTGCCTCCTAGATTCAAGCGATTCTCTTGCTCAGCCTCCCAAGTAGCTGGGATTACAGCCATGTGCCACCACGCCTGATGAATTTTTATAATTCTAGTAGAGACGAGGTTTCACCTTGTTGACCAGGCCAGTCTCAAACTCCTGACCTCAAGTGATCTGCCCGCCTTGGCCTCCCAAAGTGCTGGGATTACAGGCGTGAGCCACCGCACCCAGCCTTCATTATTTCTTTTTAAAAAATTAAAAATTAAAATAAAAAAGTTTATAATTTACATTCAGTAAAGTCACCCTTTTTAGTGGCTAGTCTGTGAATTTGGACAAATGTATGGTGTTACCACCAGTCGCTAGGCAGGACAGTTCCATCACCCATGACATTCCCCAATGCCCCCTATACTCAGACTTGTCTCCTGCCCCTAGCAGCCACCGGTGTTTTCTGTGCCTCTTGTTTATTAACATTTAATTCTTAGGTTACTATTACTAAATCCTCTAAGGAAAAAAAAAAAAAAGAAAAAACCCCCAAACATTTATTTTAAAATAATTAAAAATCTCTTTGGTGTCAAAACAGTTCTGAGTTTTTTTTTGTTTTGAGACGGAGTTTCGCTCTTGTTACCCAGGCTGGAGTGCAATGGCGCGATCTCGGCTCACCGCAACCTCCGCCTCCTGGGTTCAGGCAATTCTCCTGCCTCAGCCTCCTGAGTAGCTGGGATTACAGGCAGGCACCACCATGCCCAGCTAATTTTTTGTATCTTTAGTAGAGACGGGGTTTCACCATGTTGACCAGGATGGTCTCAATCTCTTGACCTCGTGGTCCACCCGCCTCGGCCTCCCAAAGTGCTGGGATTACAGGCTTGAGCCACCGCGCCCGGCCAGTTCTGAGTTTTGACAAATGCAGTCAAGTCACCACCACCACAACTAACAACTACATCATCCTCCAAAACATTCCCTTGTGGTCAACTCCTTCCCCACCTTTTACCCTGGCAACCGTCAAGCTATTCTCGGTCCCTATAGCAGGTATCAGCAGATTTTTTTCTGGAAAGGGCCATGCAGTAAATAGTTCAAGCTTTGTGGCCTTTTACCGTCCCTGTTGCAGCTACTAAACTATGCTGTTGTGGTGCGAAAGCAGCCAGGTGATACATGAAGGAATGCAGGTGCTGTGTTTCAATGGAGCTTCATTTTTGCAAATTGACACTTGAATTCTGTGTCATTTTCATGTCATGAAATACTGTTTTCTCCATTTAATAATGTAAAGACTTAGCTTATGTGTCATTAAAATGAATGGATTTGGCCTACAGACCAGTTTGCTGTCTTTTCCAGAATGCCATATAAATGGAATCATCGAGTAGGTAGCATTCAAGGCTGCAGTTTCTCTGTTTAGCAGAATGCATTTGAGATACATCCGTGTTAGCACAGGTATTAGAAGTCCATTTCTTTTTATTGCTGAGTAGGAGTCCATTGTATGGATGTAATTGTTTATCCATTTTCCATGTATATGGAACATTACCCATTTGGATTGTTTCTAGTTTGATGACTAATTTTTTTTGTTTGTTTGAGATAGGGTCTCACTGTTACCCAGGTTGGAGTGCAATGGCATGATTCTAGCTCACTGCAGCTGCCATCTGGGTTCAGCCTCCCGAGTAGCTGGGATTACAGGCGCGCATCACTATGCTCGGCTCATTTCGTTTGCATTTTTCATAGAGAGGTGGTTTCACCATGTTGGCCAGGCTGGTCTCTAACTCCTGACTTCAGTGATCTGCCTGCCTCAGCCTCTCAAAGTGTTGGGATTATAGGCGTGAGTCACCATGCCTGGACTTGCTGTCTATAATTAATAAAGCCCTATAAACACTTGTGTACAGGTGGTTTTTTCTGAGATGGAGTCTCATTCACTCGGCTGCCCAGGCTGGAGTGTAGTGGCGCTATCTTGGCTCACTGCAACCTCTGCCTTCAGGTTCAAGTGATTCTCCTGCCTTTCAAGTAGCTGGGATTATAGCAGCACGCCACCAGCCTGGCTAATTTTTGTATTTTTAGTAGAGATAGGCTTTCACCCTGTTGGCAGGCTGGTCTCAAAATCCTGACCTCGTGATAACACCTAACTCAGCTTCTGAAAGTGCTGGGGTTACAGGCATGAGCTGCCGTGCCTGGCCTGAACTCGGCTCACTGCAACCTCTGCTACCTGAGTTCAAGCAGTTCTTCTGCCTCAGCCTCCCGAGCAGCTGGGATTACAGGGCCTTGCTCATGATGGGCTTAGCTGAGTGGCTTCTTACTTCATCCTTTTTCATGCTGCAAGAGCAGAAACAGCCAGCTATCCCAGCTACCATGGCTGTTCCCACTCTTGTTCCACTCGTACCTGTGGTTTTCATCCCCCAAACCCAAATCCTCGGGTAGTGCCCAGCTCTGCCAAGTGCATTCTTCAAGGACAGGGCTCTGGACTTCCACCCATGAAGGCATGCTTCTGCCTCGGAAACTGGAATCATAACCTGTGCAGAAGGAAGTCCGTGAGGAATTGAAGAGGTTTGGAAGAGGCAGCTGTAAATAGGAGGACTTTTATTTAATTTTTTGCTGACATACTATGAGGCAAAACAAAATTGACACCATACAAAATAACTTTATAAAATATCATTCACATCATATTTTATCAGATTTACAGCATTCTGTGCATGTTAGGGGTTATGTAAGGAGGTGAAAAAAACACTATGCCAAACTTTTAGTATTAGTTTATATACACACAGTAAGAAACAAAACAAGTCACTGTTAGGGTTTCCATGAATTTATTGCAAAAATAGTGCAAACTACTTAACCTAGTAAGCTGTAAAAACAAACTAGAAAGGACCCAGCTAAGCTTAAACATGACAATAGATGCTCACTTTCTCAGCATGTAGCTTTCTTCACCAGTTTTATGTTGACAATCAAGACCACTCCCCATCTGTTCAGTTGAGGGTGAGTGCTGAGGAACCGAGAAATGTGAAGAGGCGCTCTGGAGAGACCAGAGGCTCGGGCTGCCTGATTTCAGCAACACATTTAGGATCATGCTACTTCCTCAATCACAACTTTTCTGAGGTCTGTGTTGAAAAGAAAAAAAAAGTGACATGATTTTTAGCCTTGACCTTAGAAATAAGTCACGCAACCTCTTGATGACATGGAGAAACGAATTAAGAAAGCAGCATGAACAGAAAGGGTTCAGAACATTATTGTCTGCTTATCCACATAGTACCCGTCTCCTCAGGTGTATGCGGCTAAAGTATTATTCTAATACAGGGCAACCTTCGAGCCAGATATTGCAGCAAGTTTAATTTTTTAATTTTTGTTTTTTTAGTTTATTTTTTAAGGATACTATATCTCTACAAGAGTAATTTTTAAATTTCTTTCAACAGTCTATTGGGGTCCAAAAAGCATATATCTAAACAAAAATAACAAAAGGAAAACAAAATGCTACATGTAGAAGCTAAAGAAAGAAAATGCAGCATATTCAGGTTCTTTTTCTTGAGGTACCTATATAAATTTAATCACCTGCCCCAAAGTCCTCTCATTAGGTTAAAAACACAATGCGTCCTGGGGGGCCAATTGCAGGGCACGCCTTATTACTGAGAAAGTGCAAGAATGCTGATCATCTTATGCAGCATACTAAAGGATGATTTACTCTTTACAAAATAGAGCTTAAGTATCAACCTGATGGAAGTTAGAAAATTAAAAACATTTAAGTAGAATCATCTCTCTCTCTCTCTATTTTGGAGATCCTGCAGCAACAAGCCTCCCAAATCAACTTTCAAAGTTCTGCCAGTAAGGAATGTTGGTTCTCTTGTAAAATTCAGAGATCTCTTTAAAATAGTAAAACTATGTACTACAGGAAAGATCCCTAATTTGTACTTCTTATTGGTATAAAATCAAATTCTTAAGACTCCAAAATATTGTTACCTCCAAAGAATTAAGTAAAAAAAGATCGCCATAGTAGGAAAAGTTCTAGAGTTGTAAACTGCCAAATATAAAAGCATGGTAAGTCATCACCCTATCTCAATTTCTTACCTGTCAGAAAGCCTTCCCAACTCACAGGCACATGGGCCGCTGCTGAAGGCAGGCCTCCGCCTCCACAAAGCCACGAGCTCTGGCTCGCCCCTTTCTGTCCGTGGTCATTAGCACCTCCACCAGGTAGGTCAGGAGAGATGAAATCGATAACAGTCCGTTTGCTGCTTATGAAATAAACTCTATAAAATGTGCCAGAGGAAGAGGGGACATGAATGGCTAGAAAAGCAATGATGAGGGTACTTGGGAATTTTTCTGGCTGCCCCTCCACTGGCACAGAAAATGAAGGGATGAGCTGTAAATATGTGCATAGAGGAGTTTGGACTTTATTAGTTTGTAAAATGTGAAGATTTGCTCTTGGGCATTTTTTTTTCTTTTCACGGGGTGGGGGGAGGCGGGCAGTCGGGATTCTAATATGCTGTAGCAGTTGGCTGGGGTAAAGTCTATCAAATTCCACGACCAATTGGACTTTTCTCCCCACCTGGAATATACAATATGTAGTCTCACACTGATTTTTTTCAATGCATTGGGGTTCAACATAAAAGGCACAAATAAATAAAAATATCATTAAATAAACGGAAATTACAATTTCAAGTTTCATGTGGAGTTGCATCTCACTGTTTTGGTTACTTTTTCCAATTTAATTTGACAGACTTAGTATAGCACCCAACTGTTTAACTGAGGTAGATCCACATTGTAAAGAAAGCTGGGTCCCTTCCATTTTATCTCGAAATTTATGATGCTTTTATGAAAACAAAAGTCCATTTAAATCATATGCAGAAGCGATGACAGGTGGTACTACCTGAAGAAAGCTTGGAACATGAGCAGGTTTGCAAAAAAGACCTACGCCCAAATTGCACTCTCCATCAGCCATACAGAAATCTCAGACTGGAGGGGAAAACAATCAAACATGAAAAAAAAACACAAAAAAACCCTAAAAAGTCGCAAGACTTTCGGCACAGGTCTTTTTGACTGACTGTCACAGAAATGCGCAATGGTCCATGTTCATCAAGCTATGGCAATAGCCAAGCTAGACGAGAGAGACAGAAACAGAGAGAGACAGAGAGGTGTGTCACCGAATGCTTCCCTTTTTAACTCCAGAAAAAATAACTTGAATTATGACACAGCATCTCGATCTGAACAGTTTACACTCACTCTGCCTAACATTTTTGCATACTCTGAAACTCACACATTTAACATCTGATTAAGGCTTAATTTAAAGTGGCGTCGCCATCTAGTATCATGCAAGCATGGACATCTTCAAGACACACAGCATGGTATTCAACTAAAGACAATGACATGAAGCCTCAGAATTGTATTTAGCAGGTACTATAATTTTATAATTAATTTTACAATTCATGTAGCAAATGGAAAATCATACAGAGAGGCCAATGTATATAAATAAGAGTTTATACAGAAACTGTCAGTTTACAAAACAGCACTGCATGGTTTCTATATTGCAAGCACAAGACATGGTCACACAGTTCCACCATACAGGGAGAAACAAGCCCGTGGACAATACATAGAGTACCACCTGAAACGAGGCCCTGGAGCTGCTCAGCTGCTTAGAAAATAGTGACCTTTACATGGTCACTATACATTTTGATTCAAAATGTCTTCTAAAGTGTTTTTACTGTGGGGGAAAATTAAGAAGGGGCAAAAATCCATCTATGGAACTTTTGAATTCATTTTTGGTTCTTTTTCAATTATTTTATAAAAATAAAATAAAACTAGAAAAATTGATAAAACTAAGGGTTAAAACCCCTCAATATGTATTAGGTAAGTAATCTGAAGTGTACCAGAGGTAAGAAAAAGCTGGATTTAGATACTACATTCTTTTCCTGTATTTAATGAGTAATTAGCCACTTTGCTGCACAGAAACTTATAAATTATTCTCTCAAAACTTTTTTAAAAATAAAAACTTGCTTGCCTCTACAGTTATAAAACATGAATTCATACCTTTAACAACTACATTAAAATCCACTATCAAACTCAGGCCTGGAATTTCAATGCCACGCCACCCTCCACACTAGGGTTTCAGTCACGCGTGTGTTTGGCTTTGAAGAGGAACTGGAATCGCCGCCACAGCGCTCCCTCTGCAGCCTGTGCCTCTGCGGAGGGAAAGGCCATTCCTCGAAAGGATGGAGGGTTGGGGGAGAAAGAGGAGACAGCCAAGAGGAGCCACCAAGAAGAACTTGTTAGGTATTTAAGAAATAAGTGGCCAGGCGCAGTGGCTCACGCCTGTAATCTCAGCACTTTGGGAGGCTGAGGTGGGCAGATCACGAGGTCAAGAGATCGAGACCATCCTGGTCAAGGTGGTGAAACCCCGTCTCTACTAAAAATACAAATATTAGCCTGGCGTGGTGGCGTGCGCCTGTAGTCCCAGCTACTCGGGAGGCTGAGGCAGGAGAATTGCTTGAACCCAGGAGACAGAGGTTACAGTGAGCCGAAATTGCACCACTGCACTCCGGCCTGGCGACACAGCGAGACTCGGTTTCCAAACAAAAAAAAAGTACATGGGATTACTTCCCTGCTTAAAACCAATAAAATCACCCCTTGACAGGGAAAGGTGGCTTCTCAGGCCACTGGCCAAGAAACTGCTCAATACCTGGCTTGAAAAAGCTAGAGATAAAAATTGCCTGTCGGGTAAGTCAAAACTTGTGTCCTACGTGCACAGTTCAAGGTGACAGCACACCTAAGTAAGCGGTTTCCTAGGAAGCCACAAAACAGAGCAGCAGCAATGAAGAGCGTTCCAAAATGAGGGGAACGGGACTGAATAGCACCTTACAGCGGAGGACTTCACACACATTCTACAAAGACATGATTCCAATTCCTTTTGAAAAAAACCTACTTCCATTACAATAAATATTCTTGTCAAGTGACTATGAGAACAGGACCACCAGGCTTTGCTGACGGTCATGGTCAACGCCTAAGAGATGGGTCTTGCACCAATCTCCCGCGATCCTGGCAGAGGGGGACTTGGTCAGGGTATGGGAGAAACCACGTGACTGGAACCAAGTGTTTTCCGAGACCAAGTGCGTCCTCCGCGGCTCCAGACCACGTGGCATCACAGTTTACAAGTCAGGGGCTGAGAGCAGAAAGAAAGCTTCCAAGGCTGGAGGTCTACGCCTGCCTTGTGGAATGGCACTGGCTTAGTTCCCCAGAGAAACGCAGCCCCACATGATTCTGAAAGGACACTGAGGACCGGACTTAAAAGGCACAGAGTCTAAGACTGGGTCTTCCAGAACGCGATCAGGCTGGCAACGATGGAGACCAGAGGAAGGCCTGGGCACCACCGGCCTCTTGGGACAGAGGGGCCTGCCCTCTCCAACCCAAGACTGCGAACACAACTCCCAGAGTTCAAAGGAGCCCTGGACCCCTACACGAGCACCTGATCTATGAAGTCGCCTGCATGGTGCCCCGCTGGCCGGTGGTGTGGGGTGTTCTTGGGATCAACTCACTCATTTTAAGGACCTTGAAGCTGCAGAAATAACTGAATGAGAATGGCCCCAATGTCCAGCTCCTGGAGACACTTGGGGGAAAGAGTTAATATTTGGTGTTTTAGCTTTAACTCCGAACTACTTAAATCCAAGGTGGTTTTAAATAGGAGATAATTCAGCCTCTTCCCACCCCCAAAAAGGAGGTTGGGGGGGTGAGGTGAGGACTTAATCCTTTAGTCATACCACCCACGGCATTTAAAGACCTAACAACACATCTAAAATTTCCACACCAACCAGTAAGATAGAAACGTGTTAACAAAAGCACCAGGAATCCTCAGTTCTCTCACTTCTGAGTAAATTCTTACGAACGCTGAGACGGTGGGAGATGCAGGTGCGGGAAGCTTGCGGTGGATCTGCGAGCCGCAGCTCCATGACCGAGTTGAGGGGAGAGCTGCTGCAGTCGCCTCAAACACCCTGGACCAGATTCTGGCAGAAAGCCCAAGGCCAGCCCAGTGGACACGAGCAGCCAATACCCGGGGCGGCAGGCGGTGGGACACCCACCCCCCACCCCGAGTGCCCAAGCCTCTAGAGGTCTGTTCACATGGAACAGTCTGGTGGCAGAATGACAAAACATCCTGAGAGACTGCAAAGGACACTTAGCTCTTCCGGAATTCAACGCTCAACAAAGCATAAGAAGCATGAAACCCAGAACAGCAGCGTTAAAGGCAATTGCTTCCAGGTAATGACAGTGTGAACCCCCGGGGCCAAATTCAATGTCTGCTGAGCAGCCAACATGAGGGCGGGGGGGCCCCCTCCAAACACCCAGGAGCCTCCAACTGTAAGACCATCGCCTGTCAACTCAGGAGTAAACTGATGGAAATGTTTTGGAGCCAGCGCTCACCTGAAGACGGGGGATCACATGGAACCCAAAGCAAGAAGCCAAAGAGGCCCAGGTCCGAAGCACAGTGTAGGGGAAATGACATTTCTGACAGCAAAGTGGTTAATCACGGGGAGGGGTGTTCAGAGCCATCCACGCTCCCAGGACTGACTTCCTGCAAGTGAGCATCAGACGGTCCACTGTGCCACTAGGGGAAACTTCAAAACACCAGCTGTGGGCCCTGTGTTCTTTTCAAACAAAGGACCCTGGATTGGAACAGAAGACTTTGCTTTCAACCCTTAGTTTGTTTTGCAGTAGAGAGTGAGAGTAACCCAAGGTCCCAAAGTCAAAGGCCAATGGCGTCTGCATCGTCCTTGAAACCATGCAACTATTTTAAACCTATTACTTGCATGAGAGTTGGTGTTGAAGCACCTTTGTGATTTTACAGAGTGTATGAAAGGGAGGACAGGACAGAGGAGGCCATTTTCAATCCATTTGTAGGTAAAGCAGAAAAAAAAGTGCTTTCTTATGTTAAACAGGGAAGTGGAAAGCCAGGTAGGACACAGGCTGTCTCAAGGTTTTGCCACACGCAACCCTGCGCAGATGCTCCTGCCAGCATGAAGGACAGCATGCTGTCCCGTGCAGAGAACCCTCCCATGCTGTTCGTGCCGGCTGTAGAATCCCAGTATCTCAGAGCTACGCGGCACAGAGGTGACCCTGGCTCACCTGACCTGGCAGAGGAGGAGGGGGCTGCCCGTGGGTCACAGTATGGCACACACATTTTCAAGCCAGAACTGAACAGATAGATGTTCACAATTCAGTTTATTCAGGCAACGTCTTGGCTGCTTTCAGTGTGGACAGCTACACTTACGAGCAAACATGATGAATCTACTGGGAATTCAGAGGTAGCCTTTAACTGCTATTTTTTTTAACTAAAAGGTATTTAGGAACCACCTTCTGTAGTAATTTGGCTAAGCCAATACATTCACTTTAGACAATAACATGGCAAAACATACCCAAAGAAGCATAAGCGAGGGCACCGTAATGGCACTGATGTGACTCGGACATACACACACAGACTGGTCTGGGCTGAAAAACGTCTTGCTAGGCCTGACACATGGTAGCCTGACCACAGAGCGATACACGGGGGCTACAGCACATGCTGCTACTCTGGCAACACGATGGGCACAAATGATGGCTTTGACACGACAGTGACCTCATGGCTTTAAAATGACTCTGACCACAGAGACCCAAAGGAGGCCCTCGCGTTCTAGTAGCAGGCGCAACAGGTGCCTCCCGTCCGGACTGCCCAGCGCTGGGTAGAACTCAGAGACCATGCGTTGGGGAGCCATGGCCAGCGACGAGGAATCAAACAGATCAGAACAGCGTTCACAAGACTGCAGCGAGCCTGCCTAGGACCAAACCATCAGGCATCAAGAGACCATGTTCTCCCAGTAACAGACCTAAAACTTCCCTTCAGAAGAAAAAGAAAACGAGGTGAAATTTGTCCTTCATCAATGGTCAACAGACACGAAGCTCAAGGGCGGAACAGAGTTAAGTCCACACGACTCTAACACATAATACTGAATACGAGGCAGTGTCTCCACAACAGAGCCCCGCGTGCATTCATATCACTTCTACCAGAAATCTATTTACAATCGTCTCAAACAAGTACAGCAGATGCGAAGCTGGACATCGTATAAAGAAGGTGTCAAAAAATCAGTGCAATTATTTTGAGTTGAAGATTTTCCTTACAAAAGAGAGTCAGCACGTGTGTGTGTGTAACAGGGGCACCCACATGACAAAGTCACATGTGCACTGCATCTACACCGAAAAGCGTCACAGCAGAAGAAACTGCTGACGCCGCAGCTAGAGCGCAACTTCTCAGTCACTTTGGGGAAGGGCTTCAAACATAAATAAAATACTCGCATTCTGCAAGTGAGGCGCATGAGCACTGAGGAAGTTCCTGTTTCTATTTATTGTACATTCCTTTTCTCATGAGCGTGAGAGATGGGTCAGAGAGAGGTCACAGGAGAAATGTCGTATGGCTTGTCTGGGCCCCTGGGATTGTCCACTGTCTGGATTATGTCAACTTCTAAAGCTCCTGCTAATGGAACTGCCTTATGTGTAGGAAAATGCCCATGAAAAATCCTTTCAACTGCCCAGCGGGTCACAGTCCTGCTGAAGGACACACCCAGTTCCCAGAGGCGCAGGGAACAAGCCACCGGCCACCAGCACGAGCAGCCGAGAAGCCGCCCCAGCCCCAGAGGCCTCCCAGGGACATGCCGGTGTCTGGCCACCTGACTCGTGGCCAATCAATCCTTAGCATATTATATCAAATATATAATTTGACTGAAAAACTGCCTTGTAAAAATAAAATTTAAACCACCCTGCAGACCAATGTAAAATTACACGCCTGCATATATAAGAAAAACAATTCATCCAGAAAAATCACATTTGTGGCTTTCAAAAATAAATCATCCAGCAAACTTGAAGGTAAACATTAGGTGACTTATAAAAGTTGGGGAAATCATTCCTATCATATCCATTAGGTACCACATGCACTGGAGTATGTGTGTTGGCCAAACCAAACCAAACCCGAGCAGAAAGAAAAAAATAAATAGCAACACTTGCATTTAACAGCAATAAAAGTAACAAATAACAACAACATCAAAACCCCCAGCCACTAAGCCCGCTCCAGGAAGTCAACTGACATGACCTGTTCTAACGCACTCAGTCACTGGGGTAAACATGAGTGATAGCAGTTCGGGTCAGCCTCTGACAAACAGCATGAGGTCACTGCCTGCTCCCGAGAGTTCCCTCTTGGGCAAGCTGGACAATGGCCGCGAATCGTTTGTGGTTCTCGAGTGCAGACATTCATTCAAAGGAGTGTGAGGCCGCCACTGAAAAGCGTCATCATCTTCCAAGGGCAGACTCTAACGTGCTATCAAAATTCTCCATGTGAAGGCGGCTTGAACCAGAGAAAACCAAACCCTAAGGAAAATAATCCCCTTCTAGAGGTACAGCTGTGCATGCCCAGTTTTACAAAATTTCTCCAAACCAGGAAAATCTGAGCTTGGGATACACAAACAACAGGTTGACGGCTTCCCACCATCGAAGGTCTCTGCCCTGAGGGCAGCTTTCCACGGCTCCCCGGGTGTTCAGGTTCATTAATTGCTTTGCCATTACAGCAAGAACTTGTCAAATGGGACAGGTTAGCGGCAAAAGGATGGGAGTAAATTAATGCTTTCAAAAAGTGAACATGTAAAAATAGACCAGTACAGGAATCAAATTGGGAGACCTCTTTTAAAGAGATGAGATAAAATCCCAGTTTTTTTTTTAAACAAACCCAGACTTGTACGTTGTTATTTTCACATTCAGTTTGCTTAAAGCAAGGCACACCTTACTTAACAGTGGGATGGGGACAAAGCCAGCGAGTGGGCACCCCTCAAATCTGAACAGGCCCGGGTATTTCGGGGCGGACAGCCGCGGACAGGGAAGGAGGAGGCCCCAGGCACCTGTACAATCAGTTGCTCAGACGCCAGGGAAGGGGCCGCCTCTGGCTTCCACGTGAATAGGGCTGGGACTTACCCTACTGTACTCTGAGGTTGTATACTGTCTCAAAATTTAGCCTAATCATGCAGGGATTGCTAGAAATTTGAGAAAACAACTGTTTACCTGAGAAATTGTAACTACAGCCATTTAAACTCTGAATCATCAGACACGTACAAAGGTGTGCAGCCAGCCCAGCTGGAGATGTTTGGTCTGTTCATGTTTCTAGTATTCTAAGTTTTATAAAACAAGCGTAGGGCTATAAAAAGTACCCTTCTCAAAGTACTTTGGCCCACTAAAAAGAAAACTTTGCTTCAAAATGATTTAAGAAAAAAATTGTAGTTCTATTTCTCTGCCAGCTCCATCTGTCCCATGCATCCACTCAGGAAGCATCCCCTCCTTGCTGGGGGGCCGCCAGGACTGGGTCCTCGGAGCCCAGGGCTGCAGGCCATCACTTAGATGCACGTGCCAGGCCAGCCATCAAGCACCTCCTCAGGAGGTAGGAGCAGGCCCACAAATCTGCATTATAAACAAGAACCACCACCATCCCCCAGACAGAGAGCCCGATGCAGGTGGAAGAAACACACCTTTGAGATACATGGTTCCAGATAATTCTAAAAATGGCTGGAAACTAATCTAATTTCAGATGTGAAAAGTTTATTAGTCAAAAGATTCCCTCCTTAGCTTGAATGCATCTGTTAATTTAAGCTGCGAGCCTGTCTGTATCCTTCTGAAAACAGGAGAAAGTGCCACTGGCCTACAAAACAACAGGGAATCGCGATTTCTTAGGGCGGGGGCTTCTGTCATTTAAAAAGATTTTTAAAAAAAGATACAGCCAAAAGAGACTAATGCCATTAATAAGACACACACACAGGGACACACACACACACACACACACACAGACACGCACACACAACTCTGAGTACACATCTTCACAAATAATAGTCATCCCTTTGTCATTGCCGCCAACATCCAGGCGAGGCTCCGGGGACCCCCACCGGTGGCTTGCCGCCCCTCCCGCCACCTCCAAAGCAGCTGAGCACGAAGGCGGAGGGGGTGCCGCTCAGCAGCAAGCAGCTCCTTTGGCACCACACCCCACCGCTGTGCCGAGGTAAGTGTCACGCAGGGCCGGGGAGGGGACAGCAGCAGGAAGAGGGGACCTGTGGAGCGCAGAGCAGCACTAGGGGAGGCTCGCCTCCTTCCTGATGCCTCTAATGGAACATGGATTGGAGTCTTACTGAAACTGTACAGAGACAAAAAGCCCACCTAGCACAAACAGACTTGTCTGTTCTTAGACTTCAAAACCGTCCGTAGTGCAACAGTTTCTAGATTGGCAAACCCACGTCTGGGGCCCCAAATGCAAACCCCAGCAGAATGCCCTGTGCCCTCTGCTGGCCCTGCCATCCTCGGGCCTCCCAGGGCCAGGCAGCCTCCTTCACTGTGACTGACGGCCTCACGTCCAGCAGAGCCACCACCGACAGCTTTCTACGAATCTCAGTGCATACATCTATGGAACTCATCTGACAAAAGCACACACGGAGAGGGGAGAGAGTGCACCCCACACATGAATGTGTTTCCCAGCAATGCAAGAATAAATAACTTCCACTTGTGCTTCATCAGCTGAGTGACACACGGGGACGAGGCAGCAGGGAGGGCGGCGAGCAGTGCGGAGGGCACACCTGGCCCTCCGGAGGGTACAGGCTGCACAGTTTCCACGGGGGGAGGTGGGCTGCTGTCACATTAAGTCAATTGCATATTCCTGTACTTAAGCACTAAGAACTGAGAGGCGGTCCCATCCCCAGGCTCCAAAACACTCTTGATATGCTAAACAGATCACAGAAGCACCCCATAGTCAATAAAATGAAAAAAACAGCATCTATCTATCACATTAATACTGCAAACCAGATATATATATTTTTCTCTTACATTAAAGACATAACAGTGAAAAAGGATTGTACTGTATTTACCACCACAGACCCGTATTCTTTAGAAACTTTGGAAAATAAATGTCACAGTCCTATAGGACAAATCTGATGATTAGACTGTCAGTATATTGTCTTTTTTCTTTTTTTTTAAATACATTTTTATTAAAATGGCACTTGTCTGCCAACCTCTCTGGACCTGGAAATGCTGTAAACACGCGGGGCCCACCTTCTGCCACTGCTCCTTGGTTCAGGCTGGGTGAAGGGCGGTGCTGGCAGAACTCGGCACCTGCGGACGCCTCTGCACGGCCACCCGCCCTGGGCTGAGGAGCCTGGGTGAGCCGCGCCTGAAAATCAGCTTTAGTGACAACATCAGAATGTTCAAGGCTTTAAAACCACAACTGTGTTTTGTGTTGCTTTCTCGCTCAGAAGATTCACAGCTAGTTTGAGCCCATCAATTTCATAGAGAATCATGTATTAAAAACAAGTAAATTGAATGACCAAATAAATTAAAAATGTTTTAAAGCCCTGAGTTCATAGACTGGTTTTAGGAGAATTTTAGGAAACACGGGACTCTATTTTAGTAAGCAGCTTATAGATTTTAGCAAACCATATTTCCTACGACATTGGGTTCTCATACAGGTCTGCAGTTCAAAATCCAAGTTTGAAATCTGGGACGGAAGGCATTCTGGAAAACGGAGAATCTAATAAAATCAATGACATCTCATGTTCGATGCTGGCTGTCACGGAAGGGCTGGCCATCTGTTGGTCTGAGTGTAGCTGGTCTCGTGAATCCCCCTCAATACACAATCGCTAAACACTAAAACATGTCAAGCAAAGTACATGGTGCGCAGAGTGTCTTGGTGAACCTGGACCGCCTTGGCCAGTGCTTGGTGGTCTCGCCCGTTACTCTGCCCAGAGGTATGGCTTCCTTCAGCACTGCAGGGATAAGACAGAGAGAGAATGAGAATACGCAGCCTTAATGTGCCATGAAGCGGTACAATAATAACTAAGTCAGAACGTGCGCAGGGCACCTGCGGGAGCCGAGAGTCCCACGCCGACGGCCAGGCCACTAAGGCCTTCTGGAGTGCTGGCTCCAGCCGCTGGGGCCCTGCCTCTTCGCCTTCCAGAAAAGCAGCTGCCAATAACCATGCCAAAAACACAGCCCTGCCGTGACCTCCAGCCAGGCGTGCCACCTACCTGTCATGTTCCTTATCCACCAGGTGGTACCTGGCCCGGAAGGCCACCAGGTGAGCGTAGTATGCTGGCGCTGGGATGGACACGGAGCGTGTGCAGCGCACGTAGGTGTGACACAGCTGGTAGGTTAGAATCTGCAGCTCATCAGAGGAGAAACGATTGTCATCCCAAAGGACGTGATAGTGCGAAGGCCTGCTTGTCCCCTGAAAGCAGATCAGAAAATTGGATAGTTGGACTCGCCATCGAATCTTTAAAAGGATACTATGGGCTGGACATGGTGGCTCACACCTCTAATCCAAGCGCTTTGGAGGCCAAGGTGGGCGGGTCACCTGAGGTCAGGAGTTCACGACCAGCCTGACCAACACGGTGAAACTCCATCTTTTTTTTGTTTGTTTTTTTAAAGGATACTGTGTAAAAAAAAAAAAAATTTTTTTTTTTAAAAAAAGGCTGGTGCAGTGGCTCACACCTGTAATCCCAGCACTTTGGGAGGCCAAGGTGGGTGGATCACCTGAGATCAGGGGTTTGAAACCAGACTGACCAAGGTAAAACCACATCTCTTTAAATAAAAAAAAATGCACATTTTTTTAAAAAAAGGATACTGTGGAAGAATATTTATATGTGTATTTTTAAAAATGCATCATAGAAGCCAGGTACGGTGGCTCACGCCTATAATCCCCGCACTTTGGGAGGCTGAGGCGGGTGGATCACGAGGTCAAGAAATCGAGACCATCCTGGTCAACATGGTGAAACCCTGTCTCTACTAAAAATACAAAACTTAGCTGGGCACGGTGGTGCACGCCTGTAGTCCCAGCTACTTGGGAGGCTGAGGCAGGAGAGTTGCTTGAACCCAGAAGGCGGAGGTTGCAGTGAGCTGAGATCCTGCCATTGCACTCCAGTCTGGGTAACAACAGTGAAACTCCGTCTCAAAAAAAAAAAAAGTATCATAGGCCGGGTGTGGTGACTCACACCTATAATCCCAGCACTTTGGGAGGCTGAGGCGGGTGGATCACAAGGTCAAGAAATCAAGACCACCCTGGTCAACAAGGTGAAACCCTGTCTCTACTAAAAATACAAAACTTAGCTGGGCATGGTGGTGCGCGCCTGTAGTCCTAGCTACTCGGGAGGCCGAGGCAGGAGAACTGCTTGAACCCAGAAGGCGGAGGTTGCAGTGAGCCGACATCGTGCCATTGCACTCCAGCCTGGGTAACAACAGTGAAACTCCGTCTCAAAAAAAAAAAAAAAAGTATCATAGGCTGGGCGTGGTGACTCACGCCTATAATCCCAGCACTTTGGGAGGCCAAGGCGAGTGGATCATGAGCTCAGGGGTTTGAGACCAGCCTGGCCAACATAGTGAAATGCTGTCTTTACTAAAAATACAAAAACTTAGCCAGGTGTGGTGGTGCACCCTGTAGGCCCAGCTGCTTGGGAGGCTGAAGCAGGAGAATCACTTGAACCTGGGAGGCGGAGGCTGTGCTAAACTGAGATCATGCCACTGCACTCTAGCCTGGGCAACAGAGTGAGACTGTCTCAAAAAAAAAAAGGGGGGGGTCATCATAACAACTATATATAGCAAATGGCCCCACATTGGTAAAACTGTACATATTTACACATCAAAAAATCATACCAAAGATATAAATCAGTATTAAAAGTGGATATATACAGTTGACTTTGTAACTGAAAAAAAAAAAAGTAGATGTAACAAGGACAGTGGCATTGATGTATACTATGTTTTATGTAATTTGTTTATAATGGCAAGGAAAAAACCTCTAATGAAAGTTATACATTAGGCCTGGCATGGTGGCTCACACCTATAATCCCAGCACTTTGGGAGGCTAAGGCAGGCAGATCACATGAGATCAGGAGTTCAAAACCAGCCTGGCCAAGATGGCGAAACCCAGTCTGTAGTAAAAATACAAAAATTAGCCAGGTATGTTGGTGTGTGCCTATAATCCCAGCTACCCAGGAGGCTGAGGCAGGGGAATCGCTGGAACTTGAAAGGCAGAGGCTGCAGTGAGCCAAGATGGTGCCACTGTACTCCAGCCTGGGCAACAGAGTAAGACTCCAGCTCAAATAAAAAAAAGTTACACATTAGCAGTAACACTGTAGAAGCAAGAATGTGAACATGAGTACCATTTTACATACCTCCTGAGGGGGTGATTGTTTGAAATGAAAGCAGCACCAGCTGCTGACTGTGGGGCTCTCTGCCACCTCTGCCCACCTGCCCACCTCCCAGGCCCTTCCCACAACAACCTGTCCAGCACAGTCCCTGCCACCTGCTCCGTTGTCTGGCCCGGTGCTGAGGGCCCTGGTGCTGGTGGGCAGTGGAACGTTTGTCCCTATGCTCCATGGCACACTCTCTGGCACCCCTTTCCTGGCATGTGACCAGTGACTGTCACAGGGGCCCAGGGGAAGTGAGGGCATCTGTCTCTGTGGGTTTGCTAAGGACACAGCAGCAGTGGCAGGCTTGGGCCATAAACAGCTCACCAGAGAAGCATCCCCAGTTAGAAAGATTTTGGGCAGAAAGTTCAGGGAGAAGAGTTTACCCAGGAAACACGCCTGGGAAGCCCTGCTGGGTAAGCCCTGCCCTCCCTGACCAGGAGGGAAGGGCAAACACAGGCAGGACACGGCCCAGGTACATCTCACCAGCCCTGGCAAAGGAAGCCAGGGCTGGGACACGTGCTTTGGACCAAGACGTGTCACAAACCCTGCGCACACTCCATCACCTGCTTCTCACTAAGGCTTCCAACAGTGAAACCCACTCTCCACTCCCGGGCCGCAGGTTAGACCAGCCCCCATTCTTTCTCTGTCAGGCACGTGAACAATGTGGCATTTTTAGATATTTCCAATGTAATATTAAAGGTATGTACAAAGTTCATAACAAATCCTCAAACTCCAGGGTTCAGATCCTTTGGGAAGGGATATTCAAGTCCTTACTTATACTTTAAAATCCAAGAGCCCCTCTAATGAAGCTCCCTGCAGGCAGGGATGGCACGTGATCAAGGTTTTTCCCATCCTCAGGCCAAGGCTCTATAGAGCCGGGTGGGGCAGGTGTTTCCGAGGACATGGTGTTCCTGTGGGTCAGGGCTCACCAGCATTGTCTTTGGCCAGATGGGGGTCCCCTCAGGAAGGAACCCAGGAAAGCCTCGAGGCAATAACCTGATAACCAACACCAGTAGCCAACTTCTCCGAGTGCCCAGTCCTTGGCTGGAGCCTGGCCCTGGCCAGTGATTGTGCGAGGAAGGCTGAAGTGACATGGAAGCTGCCCCACGTGGCCCCTACAGCAGCCTTCCTAGCTGCCACCCCATGGCAGCCCGAGTACCCCATTCCTGCTCAGACCTCACGAAGCTCCAGGCGCACCACACCCTTGGCTCCCCAGGGGCCTTGGCACTCCCTGCTCCTCAGCCCTAGCAAATGGGACTTCCTTCCTCTGGGAATCCCATGCTGACCACTCCACTGTCCCCGCCAATGCCTGACACAGGCTGGGTCCTGGGTCCCCTGGCTACTGCCGTCTGGGCCCCTCATACCACGTCCCACATGCCAGCCAGAGTGCAAGTGTTTGCTGAACATGGGGATGACATGGCAGATGGCCAAGACTCTGTCCAAAAGGGGCTCCCGTCCTTACCTGGATGCCAGCATGGCTGCACAGGTAGAAGTCGAACTCGGTGGGGTGGGTGATTTTCGTGTCCACAGTCGTGCCCGCTGGAATGTTTCCACTTTTCCCAACCTTCGGCAACACAGGCATCTCGTTAGACACGGCCAGCGACCGGCAGAGCCAGGCAGCCACGCCACCCGCTGGCCAGGGTGCCCTATTTTGAAGTTTGTAAATTGGCTAATACAGGTGCTGGGTGGTATAGTGTTAAATAAAATGTAACAAGTGCTAACCACCAAGTTAAATTAGTTAACGTTCTTTGTGGGGTGGGGTTATTTTCTGTCAACTCTCATGAAGGCCCATGAGTTAAATGCAGTCTTTTCACTGCAGAATGTGCCTTTAATGCCTTAAGAGTTCTTCACTACTGCTGGTGTTACTTTGATTTGAGGTCAAGATGGAAAGTGTCACCAATATACAACTCTAAAGCCAAACCAGGTGACTGGCTGCTGCCAGGACATCATCCAAGCACAGGCACAGCAGCGCTCGAGGTGGCGGAGCTGGGGGCCTCTTTACGTTGTCAGGAGCACCTGCACTTTGCTGGTGGCTTGCGCCCAGCACCTGAGACAACGGGGCAGCTCCATCAGAGACTGTCCCAGAGGCTGGGAGCAGTTCATATAAGCATTCAATGGTGGAATTACAAGGTCGTAAGCATGGGTCAAAAAGCCAGCCAAGAATCAAGCACAGCCAGCACAGCAGCAAACTCCCACGCACAAGCCCAGCCCAGCATTTAGCAGGGTCCCTGATGAATTTCTTTTTAGTTGTACAAATTTTCCAAATATACATACAAAAAAGAATCTCCAGTGTGCTCCCTTCCTTGTAAGCTTTTTTTTAAAAAATATATTTTTTAAATTCAGAGGCAGGGTCTCGCTCTGTCGCCCGGGCTGGAGTGCAGTGGTGCAATCACAGCTCACTGCAGCCTCAAAATCCTCAAGCCGTCCTCTCACCTCAGCCTCCCAAGTGGCTGGGACTGCAGGCACATGCCACCACACTTAGCTAAGTTTCTCTTTCATTTTCTGTAGAGTCAGGGTCCTGATGTGTTGCCCAGAATGGTTGTGAGCTCTCAGCCTCCAGTGATCTCCCTGCCTCAGCCTCCCAAAGACTAGGATTATAGTCGTGAGCCACAAAACCTGGTCTAGATTTTTAAATAAATATTTGGAAATGGTTGGATCTCTTCTAGACCATATCCCCCATTCCTTTTCCTGATGCAATCTCAAATAGACTTTATTCTTTCCACACACACTTAAAATGCCCTTGTTACATATTCAAGTACCCATTAGTACTATAATATATTGCTTTTTAAGTCTTAAAACCGTAGACATGTATTGCATTTACATATTTTGCTACTTGTTCTTTTGCTCAATATTACAATGTTGAGATGTATCCATTTGATAGATATTGTTTACTAATTTTCATTGCTGTATAGAATACTGACATGTGGCCGGGCACAGTAGCTCACGCCTGTAATCCCAGCACTTTGGGGGGCCGAGGCAGGCAGATCACCTGAGGTTGGGAGTTTGAGACCAGCCTGACCAACACAGAGAAACCTGTCTCTACTGAAAACACAAAATTAGCAGGGCATGGTGGCTCAGGCCTGTAATCCCAGCTACTCGGGAGGCTGAGGTGGGACTGGGCCAAGTGCTTTCAAGTGCTAACTCATTAATGCTCCCATGTCTTTCTCAAGGTGACAAAGGGAGGCTCAGTGAAACCTCACAGTCAAGCGGCCAGGACATGCACGGGCTGGATTGGAGCCCAGGCTGTATGGCTGCTGGCCTGGCCCTTTAACCTCAGCACAACATCCACATTCTCGACAAACCTGCTGTTATCAGGCTAACCTCACAATGTGAGTTAATAAGTGAAGTCATTTCCCCCCATTTCCCATTCTCTGCCACACTTTACCCATTCTTGAAGGTCTGGTAAAACTTGCCTTGGCCGGGCGTGGTGGCTCACGCCTGTAATCCCAGCACTTTGGGAGGCTGAGGCAGGCAGATCAGGAGGTCAGGAGACGGAGACCATCCTGGCCAATATGGTGAAACCCCATCTCTTACTAATATACAAAAATTAGCTGGGTGTGGTGGCATGCACCTGTAGTCCCAGCTACTCGGAAGGCTGAGGCAGGAGAATCACTTGAACTCAGGAAGCAGAGGTTGCAGTGAGCTGAGATCTCACCACTGCACTCCAGCCTGGTGACAGAGACTCTGTTGCAAAAACAAAAAACAACAACAAAAAAACTTGCCTGTAAAACTCTCTGTGCCTGATGCCTTTTGAGGTCAGAAGCTTTTAACAACTATTATTGAACTAGCCTTGGCCAGGAGCGGTGGCTCACGCCTGTAATCCCAGCACTTTAGGAGGCCAAGGTGGGCAGATCACAGGTCAGCAGATCGAGACTAGCCTGGCCAACATGGTGAAACCACATCTCTACTAAAATATAAAAAGCCGGGGGTGGTGGCTCACGAGGGAGGCTAAGGCAGGGAATAACTTGAACCTGGGAAGTGGGGGTTGCAGTGAGCCGAGACTGCACCACTGCACTCCTGCCTAGCAACAGAGCAAGTATCCATCTGAAAACAAACAAGGAAACAAAAAACAACAACCACCAAAAACCCACAGCGATTACTGAACTATCCTCTTGAGCTAATTTTGGTAATTTATATAGTTCTATCAACAACTGTTTATATTTTTTAATAAGTTTCCAAATTTACTGGCGTAAAGTTGATGCTCCATTCTGATTTAAATAATGCACACCTTTTCTGCAGTTGCAGCTTCTTTTTTGCTCCTGGTATCTATTTTTTTTTTTTTACATGGAATCTTGCTTTGCTGACCAGGCGAGAGTGCAGGGGTACAATCTCAGCTCACTGCAACCTCTGCCTCTCGGGTTCAAGAAATTCTCCTGCCTCAGACTCCCAAGTAGCTGGGATTATAGGCACCTACCAGCATACCCAGCTAATTCTTTTTCTTTTTTTTTTAAATTTTTTTGAGACAGAGTTTCGTTCTTGTTGCCGAGGCTAAAGTGTGATGGCTTGATTTCGGCCCACCGAAACCTCCAACTCCTGGCTTCAAGCAATTCTCCTGCCTCAGCTTCCCAAGAAGCTGGGATTACAGTAGCCACCACGTCCAGCTGATTTTGTATTTTTAGTAGAGACCGGGTTTCTCCATGTTGCCAAGACAGGTCTTAAACTCCTGACCTCAAGTGATCCACCCACCTCAGCCTCCCAAAGTGCTGGGATTACAGGTGTGAGCCAGTGCACCTGGCCCTAACGTCTCTTTTCAAAGCAGGTTTGGATTTCGTTCATCTGCTTTATTTCTTCAGTTTCTACCTCATTTCCCATTCTAGGATGGGGAAGTTATGTGTAGCTGTCACCAGGAGAAAGCTGACTTCGGAGCCCTCCTGCCTCCTGGCAACGGAGATCTGTGGCTGCGGGGGGAAGGGCGGGGGCAGGGAAAGGGGAAGGCACCCAAAGTCATGAGCGCCTCAGCCTTCCCTCGAACTCCTGGGGACTGAGGTCTCTTATTCCCATTCTTCCGATGTCTTTAGGCTTATTTTTATCATTCTCTTTGTTGTTGTACAACAAATTTGCCTAAACCTACAGACTGCACTGTTTAGCTGGATTGCATAAGGCTTGACAGGACATTCTCATTTTTGTTCGGTTCTGAGTACTTTGTGGTTTCTATTCTTGTTACATCTTTAATGCATGAGCTACTCAGCAGTGAATTGAAAGTTTAAAACATTCTTCAACTTCATTTCTACTGTTGATTTGAAATTTAATTGTATAATGATAAAAAAATATGGCTTATTTGAGACTGAAGTTTGGAAATTTCCTGAGACTTCCTTTGTCCTGGTAGAAGGTCAACTTTTATAACCCTTCCATGTCAACTCAGCTATTTGTAGGGAAGGTTCCATCTATTAGATCTGGCTTGGCTTGTTCATTTCACTTTTCCAATTTTCAGGGTTCTTTTCAAGACAGGCTAGTGTGCAGTGGTGCGATCACAGCTCATTGCAGCCTCAACCTCCTGAGCTCAAGCAATTCTCCTGCCCTCCCCCCTCAGCCTCCTGAGTAGCTGGGACCATATACAACTACTTTTTAAATTTATCTCAGAGACGGGTTTCATGGCCAGGCGTGGTGGCTCAAGCCTGTAATCCCAGCATTGTGGGAGGTCGAGGCAGGTGGATCACCTGAGTGAGGTCAAGAGTTCAAGATCAGCCTGGCTAACCTGGTGAAACCCCATCTCTACTTGAAATACAAAAATTAGCTGCGTGTGGTAGCAGGTGCCCGTAAGCCCAGCTACTCAGGAGGCTGAGGCAGGAGAATCATTTGAACCTGAGAGGTAGAGGTTGCAGTGAGCCAAGATTGTGCCATTGCACTCCAGCCTGGGCAACACAGTGAGACTCCATTTCAAAAATAAAAAAAAAAGAGACGAGGTTTTACTTTGTTGCTTAGGCTGGTCTTGAACTCTTGAACTGATGTGATCTTCCTGCCCTGGCCTCCCAAAATGGTGGGATTACAGGCATGAGTCACCACGCTTGGCCCTAATTTTTAGTATTTATTCATTTTTGCCTTGAAAAAGTGTAACAGAGCTGTGTTAAAATACCCCTCTTTGATGGTGTATTTATCAATTTCTCCTTAAAAATCTGCTAGTTTTTGTTTTACTTTTTTTCTTTACATAATTTGGTATTAGGTACATTCAAGCTCATTAGATGCTATATCTTTTGGGTGAACCATTCCATTTATTTATTTATTTTTAGGTTTTTTTCTTCTTTGAGACAGTCTCACTCTGTCGCCCAGGCTGGAGTACAGTGGCGCCATCTTGGCTCACTGCAACCTCCACCTTCCAGGTTTAAGTGAGTCTCATGCCTCAGCCTTCTGGGTAGCTGGGATTTAAGCACCGGTCATCATACCCGGCAAATTTTTATTTTATTTATTTATTTATTTATTTTTTAGTAGAGACGGGGTTTTGCTATGTTGGCCAGTCTGGTCTCAGTCTCCTGACCTCAGGAGATCTGCCCGCCTCGGCCTCCCAAAGTGCTGGGATTACAAGCGTGAGCCACTGCACCTGGCCTGGCGAATGATTTATTTTACTCGATAAAACAGTCTTTTTCTGGCCGGGCGCGGTGGCTCACACCTGTAATCCCAGCACTTTGGGAGGTGGAGGCGGGTGGATCACAAGGTCAAGAGATGGAGACCATCCTGGTCAACATGGTGAAACCCCGTCTCTACTAAAAATACAAAAATTAGCCGGACGTTTGGCACGCGCCTGGAGTCCCAGCTACTTGGGAGGCTGAGGCAGAAGAATCTCTTGAACTGGGAGGCGGAGGTTGCAGTGAGCTGAGATTGCACCACTGTGCTCCAGTCTGGTGACAGAGCAAGACTGCGTCTCAAAAAATATATATATAGTTTTTTTCCTCACTGTGATGCTTATCCATCACTGGATGTGTATCCATTCTGTTTCTTCTTCCACTTGCACAATAAGCACTCCCTGTGTCCTTGCCTGGGCATGGCTGTAGGGAGCCCCACACTCTAAGTTTCTTTCCTGGGTGCCGGGTGGACATTATTACCCCTCTGCCTTCTGGCCCTACCCTGGCCAGGTCTTGGTGTTCTGGTTGTGAGTCTAAGCCCTTTTTCCTGGGCAGCTCTGTTTTCTTAAGCAGCAACCTTGATGCTGTGCAGTTAGGACAATGTGTAAAGGTGTGGGTTTATTTTCACTTACCCTACGAGGACATGGAAGACACTTTTAACCTGGGTCTCCTATCTGTCTTCAGCTGCGGAGAATTCTCAGCTGTTCTATCTACACATCTTGCTCCTCCTCAATCTCCTTCTGGAAACCTGTGAGATGAACCGTGGCGCTTCCACGCTGACATCTCTCCCCTCCGTTCCAGCCCCGTCACAGTGACCCACTGGAAGGGTCTGAGTGTATACCACTCTGCCAGTTCTTGCAGTTCCTTGCCATGATTTCTAACGGGGTCCTTTTCAGAGCCACCTCTTCTGGTAATCTACTAGGTTAAGTGACATCTTCTGCCTAGACCCAGGCCTATGGGGATTTATAAATTAAGACTTTTTGGTGGGGCCCAGTGGCCCACACCTGTAATCCCAGCACTTTGGCAGGCCAAGGCAAGGGGATGGCTTGAGCCCAGCTTGGGCAACAGAGTGAGACCCTGTCTCTATAAAAAATTAAAAAAAATTAGCCAGGAGTGATGGTGCATGCCTGTAGTCCTCGTTGCCAGGGAGGCTGAGATGGGAGGATTGCTCGAGCCCAGGAGCTGGAGGCTGCAGTGAGCTATGATCGTGCCACCGCATTCTAGCCTAGGTGACAGAGCCAGAACCCATCCTGGAAGAAAACAAAAACCAAAACCACCAAAACAACAAAAAAGACTTCACCAAGTCAAGGACAGCCTTCTCTAGTGCCCAAGCCTGGGTCCCCATGAGGCCCCTTGGAGGACAGAGTCACTCCAGGGCCTGGAACAGCGGCACTGTGGCCACAGGTTCGCTGTGAGCATGGCTTGGGCCGTGGGGCTGAGGGGAGCGCCGTGCCTGGTGTCCTGTGGAAACTCACCCGCTCGTTCTTGTCCGTGCAGAAGAGCCGTGTGTGGTGCCGCTTCTGCACCACGATGAACGTGATCCCGGGCTGGTAGTCTTTCTCCAGCTTGATACAGGCCTCACGGATGGCCAGCAGCTCGTGGTGGAGAACCTAGGGGCCCAGGAGGGGAGGAGGCCAAGCTTAAAGACGATAGTGCATGTGAGCAATGGTCCTGCGTGGTGATTCAGAGAGACACTGAGTGTGTTCACGGGAGGTGAAAACACAGAGGGCAGACGCCATCTCTCTACAGGGAGGACTGGATGGAGGAGGAGGGGCTTCGCGCTCAGAGTCGGGGAGAACACTTCCCCTGCAGGGCCCAGGAGGTTGTGTGTGCCAGGGGTGCAGCGAAGGCCAGGGGCGCAGGCTGGGCTCTGAGCCCAGAAGCCACCCACAGCGGCCAGGCTCCTGCAGAACCTTGGAGCAGGCTTCAAGCCAGGAAGTGCCAGCCGGTCAAGGTGTATCCATTTATTCCTCCCAGCAGGCCATGGGCCTCGGGACTGAGCTCTGCCTCCACTCTGGACTGGGAAGGCATGCACGGGAGCTGTGCCGTGTGCCATCCAGCCTGTTGATCGAGGAGGCAGGTTCCTGAGCTCCTGGGCAGCCACCAAGGATGTGTTCCCACTGGGTGGGGCTCCACCCTCAACAGGTCTGGGGTGGCTTTCTTCTGCTTTCCTCACTAACACCTCCCAAGGAAGTGAACGTGTGATATGGCCAGGGGTGGGAAGGAATCGGCACTAGCCAACGGGAGAAACATTCGGGGCACCCAATGTCCGAGTTCCAGGCCAGATGGACTCATTCCCACCCACAGGTCATCTTGTCCTGGGGGTGCTGCGGGTGCTCTCAACCAAAGACAGCAACAAAGCCATCACCCCTCTGTGAGGGCTCCCCTGCCCATCCAGATGCAGTGACCCACTAAGGCCATGCCTGCCATTCTCCACATCCAGATAGTGGCCACGTTGGGGACCCTACTTTTAATAGAGCCTGGCACCGACCCCTCCTCCCGGCCCTGCCTGCACACGTCTCACACTGCAGACAGCATCCCAGACACGACGTGCTCCCTGCCTCACAAAGATACCCAACAGCTCTCTACAGGCTGCAAGGCAAAGCCAGACTCTCAGGAAGCCCTCAGATGGAGCACTGCTCCGCGAGTCAGCTGGACTCAGGCGTCTCTCCCTCATCTCTGGGTCCCCAAGCCCATACCCGCCCCCTCTTCCTCTCCTTCCATCCTGACTCAGCATCACGTCACGCTCTCCAGCCCTGTGTCCCATCTCCTCCCCAGAACCCCTTCCATGCTGTGACCGTATCAGCCTTGGGGCCGAATGAAAGCCACACAATTCCTGTCACTTATAAAGTGTAGTTCTGCTGCACAAACAGGTGAATTACAGACCCTGGAGAAGGGGAGGAAAGGTTCCAAGAGGTGCCTACCTGCTGGAACTGGCCCTCGGAGACACCGTCGCGGTAGAAGATGATGCGGGTGGGCTTGAAGCGCGTGGACTTGTAGAACTGGATGAGGAGCTCGCGGACCATGGCGGCCAGGTCTTGAATGATCTCCTGCCGGTGCTGCTGTACGCGCACGGTGGCGCAGTAGCGATTGGGGTGGGCATCCATGCTGCCCACCACCTGTGGGAACAGCCAGTCAGTGTGGTCAAGGGTTCCTGAAACTTTCCTATCCTGGACTCTTGGGAAGATGGGGACAAGAAGTGTCCCCACCCTGGAACTCACATCATGGCCAAGTGACAATGGCTGGCTGGTATGAATTCACAGCCTTCAGGCTTTCAGCGTCTGGCAACAGGGTTCATAAATACATCCTAAATTACAACAGTTTGCCAAGTTACATAGCTAAAAAAAAAAAAGACTGGGCGCAGTGGCTAACACCTGTAATCCCAGCACTGTGGAGGCCAAGGTGGGCGGATCACCTGAGGTCAGGAGATTGAGACCAGCCTGGCCAAGATGGTAAAAACCCCATCTCTACTAAAAATACAAAAATTGGCCAGGCCCGGCTACTCAGGGGCCTGAGTAAGGAGAACTGCTTGAACCCAGGAGGTGGAGGTTGCAGTGAGCCAAGATCATGCCACGGTACTCTAGCCTGGGCGACACAGTGAGACTCTGTCTCAAAAACAAAAGAACAGATTAGAACTCTCCTCTGCTTGGGATCAGATGTGACTGAATTCATCAGTCCAAAGAAGACAACGGGTGGGCGTGCCCTATTTCTTCCAAAGAAACTACAAGCACATCAACATGCAGCATCCCAAAGGCACACCAGCCAGGCCAGCAGCCACTGAAGTGCCACGGCCACAAAGAGGGCAGACTGAGTGAGCCCAGCACGGGGTCTTCTGTCGGGCAGAGGAGTGTGAGGATGAGGCGGCCCAGCCCGTGGAGGGAACCGGGTAGATCCCCAAGTGCTGCTCCAGCCTCCGGCTGGGGAAGGCGAGGTCCTTAAATTTTGAAAAACACTGATGGAAATAAAACCTCTCATGTCACTGAAAAATAGGAACTGCTTCTTGGCAATCTGCCTCCTCCTTCATAAATCCTTACAGAACAAGTTCTCTCCCAGTTAATTCTTCCACTATTCCACGTCCTTTGTCCTGCCTTCGGCTATAATTTTTCTCTTAAACCAAGAGAAAAATAAATAAGCTCTGAAATGTTTCCAGTTGGTATAAACAGAAATACATGAACATAAACAGAAATCTGTTCCTATTGATTGAGAAGTGTGGGGACAGGGAAATGCAGCTTTCTCTGTTCCTGAAAACTTGGAAAAACAGTCTGAGGCTCCAAAAGCCTGAGATATGGTTGAACGCTTCACATTTGCGCAGAAATAAGCTAACGGGGACCAGGTGAGGCAGGGACAGGGGAGAGGTCCAGCCTGCTGTGCTGAGAGCTTTCCCCAGCTATAAGACCCTCGGGGCTCCCTCCCAGGCAACTGGTGCCCCGCTGTGCCTCAGTGACGGCCATGTGGTGCTTCACCATCAGAGGAAAGGGCTGAAAACAACTCAGCATGGGCAGGTTCGGCGGCTCGTAACTGTCATTCCAGTGCTTTGGGATGTGGAGGTGGGTGGATCACCTGAGGTCAGGAGTTTGAGGCCAGCCTGGTCAACACAGTCTTGAAAAAATGCAAAAATTAGCTGGCCACGGTGGCGGGTGGCTGTAATCTCAGCTACTCAGGAGGCTGAGGCAGGAGAATTGCTTGAACCCAGGAGGCGGAGGTTGCAGTGAGCCAAGATTGCACTACTGCACTCCAGCCTGGGCGACAGTTATTCTGTCTCAAAAAAGACAACCAAAATAACAAAACAAAAAAAACGCCTCACAAAGTGAGCAGCACTGTAAGCACAGGCGTGGTGGAGTTGTGATTATCGGGCCAAGCGGCAGGAATTAGTTGGCACGATATCAGCTTCCTAATGGAAGTGTGCCTGGGTAACACCACAGAATGGATCATATGCTGGTTTTTTTCTACCTGGGCAGCTCGAATGGCTTCCCTGTGTCCCAGATAGATTCTCCTGCTCCATATTCCCTCCCAACTAATGAAATAATCATGCTAGCATTTTCTTTTTCTCTTTCAGCCTTTGTTTTCTTTTGAGACAAAATCTCATCTTGCTGCAGCCTCAACCTCCTGGGCTCTGGCTCCTCCCCCCTCAGCCTCCGAGGTAGCAGGGACCACAGGCACACCACCACCTCCAGCTATTTTTGTAGGGACGGGGGTTCATCGTGTTGCCCAGGCTGGAATGTGAGCATTTTCTGAGCATCTACGATGCACCAGGCGCTCAACTCCATCATTTCCTAATACTCCCATGAGGTCAAAATTTGTTTCCTCATTTTACACCCAAGAAAGTTCTGAAGCAATATGCTCACTGCCCAAGAGCAACAGAAGGAAAACAGATGCAGCTCTGGCCTGTCTGAGGTTTGGGGCTGTGTCCCTAGACAGAGTTTTCACACCCTGGGGGCACGGGGTCATCACACCCTAGGATACCAGCGGCCAGTCAGGCCCCCGTGTGCAAGGGGCACTCCTTGTACCTCAGACTTCCCCGAGGGCTGGGATTACAGGCGTGAGCCCCCGTGCCTGTCCTCTGGCTGCTTCTTATTTTGTCACTGTAGCATCCCCTCCAAACACCTCTCTCCCACACGACCCTGGCCTCCCTACCACAGCTTAGTGAGACCCCATGCCTCTCAGGAAGGAACCCTGGCCACACCATGGCAGCAGGACCTTGACAGGGTCCTGAATGTCATCAACAAGAGACCCGTGGGAAAGTGCTGACACTCACGGCGGCAATGGAGGGCTTCTTCCCATCCCCAGCGGGCGGGTGAGTGACGTCTGCTCCCAGAAAGATGACGGGCTGCTGGAACACCGGTGGCCTGCGGAGAGGAGCGGCGTCAGGGGCCACAGTGAGACATGCCTGGACCTCTCACCCTAGGAGGTGCCATCGTCCCGTTTGGAGGTGGTCAGTGTGTCAAGGTAATCCTTTTGAAAAGAATCCTTATCTTTTAACAGGAATGCTGAAAACCTTGCAGATGAAACGATACGAGGTCTGAAACCTGCTTCAGAATGGCCGGAGGTTGGGGCTTGGGTGGAGCGCACCCCAAACCAGAGGGGCCAGGATGACAGCTGCGGAGATGCTGCTCAGGCCAGGGAGTGCTCACCCTCCACAGCCACACCCATGCCAGGCTTTCTCACCAACCTCCCGGGCCTGCTGGCTCTTTGTTGGGTGGGAGCTGTCCTGAGCGTGGACGGATCTTGAGTGGCAGGCCTGGCGTCCGCCCACCAGAGTCCACCAGCACCCCTTCCAGCCTGACACCCCAGTGTGTCTTCAGACAATACCACATACCCCGGGCAGCAAAACTACCCCACGGAGAACTTTCAGACCCTGAGTGTATCCCAGTGGTGGCTTCCTCGGGCGGCAACTGGCGAGGGAGCAGGGACAGGCACATAGGCCTCGGGCTCTCTGGGGAAAGGCCAAGGCTGACAGCCCCTCCCTCTGGGCACTGCTGCCGGGTTGAGAGTGCACTGCCTTGCACCCCACCCAGCCTAGCCAGGGCGCTGCAGGCAACGTCAGGAAGCATCAGAAGTGGCCGCTCTGCCAGCCCTGCCTGTTGGAAATGGCACACGGGGCCCTCGCCTCTGCTGCCCTCTCCCGGCATCCATGTCCCCACGTGCTTGTGACTCACTACCCGCCCACACTCTCTCCAGCAGAGCTCCCTGAGTCAGCCAAACCCATCACTGCTCACGCTGGCTCCCAGGCCCCTGCTAGTCAGACTTCCCATGGCCACGGCTACAAGGCTCCTCTTCCCAAGGTCACCGGTGACCTCAGCATCACACAGACCAATGGCCATGCCTCTGGCCTCGCTGTGTCTGGCTGGACACAGGACACACTTCCTTTGGTGCCTGGGGCCCTGCGCCTGGCCTCCTCACCCCAGCCTCTCCCATCTCCGCTGCTGGTTCCTCCCACTCCAGGCCTTGAACTCCAGCCTTCTCCAAGGCCCAGGGCTTGGAATACTACCTGTCTGCTTAAAGATTCCTGGATCCTGTCTCCCCTGATGCCAGCCTCCTGGTTCCCAGAGTCCACTCATCCTCTGCGCTCAGATGCTCCACAGAGGCCTCGGGGTCCAGCTTACCCATGTCTGGTGCTTACCCTCCCAAAAGCCTACCTGTCTAATGCCAATGGGGTCTCTCCTGCAGTCCAGGCCAAGAGCTTAAATTTTCCCTTCAGGCACAGCCCAGTCCAACCTGCCAGAAAGCCCTGGGGCTCTCTCTTCAAAACAACTCAGAGTCCAGGCGCTCCCTCCCCTGTCCCCCTGTTCTGGCCTGGCCAGACCACCAGCCCCTCTCAGCTTCATGGAGCCAGAGCGGGCCACACTCTTAGACAGGTGCCTCCGGACGGCCCCAGCCGACTGGAGGGAGTCTTAGTTCCCCAGTGGCCCCCAGGCTGCACGAGGGCGGGCCTGTCTCCCATCTGCCCTCACGGCCCTCCCACAGCTCTGCTGTGCACCCGCCACCTATGTGATAGGCTCATGATCATCTTGCCTGGGTACCTCCACCAAGATTTCTGGCCCTGTGCTGCCCAATTATGGCCCAGACTCCCTGCACACAGCAGGCGCTCAATAAATAGAGAACCTGTGGACTAAGGAGCAGCACTTTCAGTTCCCAGGCAGCTCCGGATTGGTCTTCGCTCATTCCCATGAACCTATCTCACCGCAGGGCCTGTGCCCACGCCCACAGCCATCCAACTTGGAATCCGGGTTCTTCCCACGGTATCACCCTGTTCCCTGATGAATTCAAGGGACTGTTTCCGGGAGTGTGTAACTCGGTGGCCCTCAAAGCCTGGTCCCACATGCAGCAGCATCGGTACTGCGTGTCCACTTGCTAGGGGTGGAAATTCCTGACCCCAATCAGTCCTGCTGAGTAGGACACTCCGGAAATGAGCACCACTGGGGTTCCGGTGTGAGGACACTGTGACCCAGCACAGGCCTGTGCACACAGCAGGGACTCACCACTGCCCACTTGCCAAATACAGAGGGTCACTGCCTTAAGGCTGTTCAATTTAGGATTCTTAACTCTGTGATGGTGAGAGCGAATCGGATTTAGCGCACCAACTGGCTTAGGATGGCTTTCTCAGATGAGCCCCACCGTGACTGCGAGCTCCAGCAGATCCACGCCACGGGGGCTGCCCACAGCCTCCACGGTTCCCTTCTGCACAAATGCACACATTATCTGATTCTATGTATTCTTGTTGTTGTCATCCAAATGGTAAGACAACTGCCAGGATTGGCAAAGATGCTGGTCATCATGGAGACGTCTTTCTCGCCTACATCACAGGTTGGTGGCCTCGGAGGAGGGGAAGAAGCAAACCCCGGCCCCGCCCTGGACTGGATGCTTAGTGGGTCAGGAGGTGCCCAAGGAGGGTGCAGCTCCATCACTCCCCACACTGTCAGCCCTGAGCCTCTGAGGCAGGCAGGTGGCCACAGGTCCTGCCCTGGCCTGGGAGCTGCCAACAGTGTGTCCCATGAGGAGCTTTCAGTCCAAAGTCCCAGCATGATGCAGCATCCATGCCCAGCCTGGTGTGGGAACCCTGGTCCACACAGCAGTTACTGCTGTGGAGTGGGAAGCCCATCTCCTGGCCGCGTGAGGCATGCCCTCCCTGCTCTGCCTTGCCCACTGGCATTTGAGGCGCGAATTTCTGCGCCTGGAAACCCAGCCACAGTGCTCAAGCTCCTGCAGATGCCCCTGGCCCCTAGCAGAGCGTGAGCAGCCAGATCTATGTCTGATATCTTTTCTCTGCTGTGGTCAGGACAGCGCTGGCCCAGTTGAAGGAACCCTGCGCCCCGCTGCACACCGCACCCGACCCAGCCAGGAGTCCCACAGTGCCTGGTCCGCCAGTGGACGGGAAGGCTCCGGGCCTCACCTGCCCTGGGGCAGCAGGATGTTGTTCACGCCTCCCAGCTTGACATTGATCTTCAGACAGAGGTTGGATAGGGTCTGTGGCGTGGTCCTCTGCACGTTCTTCATCTGCACGCACTGCGTGGCCATCCCCAGTACCGTGTCTCCCACGCGCTTGACCTCGGCTAAGGGACACAAGAGACACACACACAGCTCTGCTGGTGCCCCTTCCTCAGCCGGCCGCGAGCATGGCAGCTGCCACCAGCCCTCTCACCCCCATCTGGCAGTGCAACCACAGCGGCTGGGCTGGGCTTTGTGTGTGCCCCTCTGTCCAAGGTCAGCAACAGAAGAGGGTCACTGGCCCCGAGAGGGACCCTGCGCTCCTTGGAGTCCAGGCTTCCCCTCCTCCCTCAGGAAGGGAAGCTGGGTGAGTCGATCTCATCCCTGCAGTTTATGAAACAAAACCATTTAAACTCCTAATCCAGGGACCCAGAGCAAGAGAGAAAGAGCCCAGCTACAAGGAAGGACCTAGGAAGGCCACTCACACTGGCCAGGCGTGATGGCTTATGCCTGTAATCCCAGCACTCTGGGAGGCTGAGGCAGGCAGATCACCTGAGGCCAGGAATTTGAGACCAGCCTGGCCAACATGGCGAAACCCCGTCTCTTCTAATAAAACAAAAAGTAGCCAGGCATGGTGGCATGTGCCGGTAATCCCAGCTACTTGGGAGGTTGAGCCAGGAGAAATCACCTAAACTCAGGAGGTGGAGGCTGCAGTGAGCCAAAATCACACCACTGTACTCCAGGCTAGGAGACAGCCAGCCCTTGTCTCAATTGAAAATAAAGAAAAAAAAGGAAGGCCACTCACACCACGGTGCTCTGGCTGCAAGCAAATGCTTGGGTGGTTAAAAATAAAAACACTGGCACCCTCAAAATCCTTGGCAGGTGTAAACCTGACATCAAAGAGCTCCATGGCTCCCCCCACCCCCCAGCTATTCCTGGCCTCTTTCATGAAGCAACTGGTCAGCTGCTCACTGGGCAGCCTGGGAAACGGCGACTCCCAGGACAATGTCACCAGGATGTCAACAACAACAGCTCTATCTTTCCTTCTTTTTTTGGGATGTTGAACTTGGAGGAGAGAAGTATGGCTTTTACGTGTCAATAATGTGTCCATGGCTGGATGTGGGGCCCTGTGGGTGACCCCCTGGCACGAAGGACTTTGGCAAAACTCCACAAAATTCTGTGGTGGGCACAGAGATGACACATGGGCCAGGAGCTGA
>CM052663.1:86353114-86449816 GCA_028533165.1 Leontopithecus rosalia
TGATGGGTGGATAAGGTGGGTGGGTGGGTGGATAAGGTGGGTGGGTGGGTGGCTGATGGGTGGATAAGGTGGGTGGGTGGGTGGCTGATGGGTGGATAAGGTGGGTGGGTGGGTGGCTGATGGGTGGATAAGGTGGGTGGGTGGGTGGATAAGGTGGGTGAGTGGGTGGCTGATGGGTGGATAAGGTGGGTAGGTGGGTGGCTGATGGGTGGATAAGGTGGGTGAGTGGGTGGGTGATGGGTGGATAAGGTGGGTGGCTGGGTGGGCAGATGGATGGACGGACGGATGGACAATCGGGTGGGTAGTAGACAGAGTAAGATGGAGAATGGATGGGTAAGTAATGAACAGACAGATGGGGGCTAAGACAGGAGGAGGGAGACCCAAAGCTCCGTCCAACCTCATGAGTAGCCTGGAGGAACAGAGGTGCCTTGCATGCTACGGGAAGACCTCCTGTTCTAGACCACGCTTTCCCTCACGTCCCCCCCTCTATCATCAGTGACGTGGGAAGGGGAGAGGAGAACTAGGAGTGAGTCCACAGCTTTTTCCACTCAGCATGCCATTGCCCGCAGCTGTTTCGGAAATGGGAGCTACTTCCACTTGAGAAGAGAAACATGAGCCGTTCAAATATGCTGTCAGCTCTCAACCAGAAAGGACCAGCCCCAGGCACCGTCACCAAGGAATCTGTGAGCTGACTTCAAGTGATTCTCAAGAAAACGGTGGGCCAGGAAGGGTCCCCAGTGGGAGGGATAGGCACTCCTAGGCCTGGGGGCATCAGTAAAGGACGTGGCTGCCCCTGAGTCGCCATCATTTACTCTGTAGAGGTTTTTGTTTTTTTTAGCAGAAAACATTTTTCTTACAAAATACAAGCCTGCTGTAGAAATCAGACATGTGATAGAAATAAATGCTTTGTTTCATGTATTTTATAGTTACTGCCCATTCCCACCAGCCTCCCTGTGTGCAAGAGTCTCACAGACAGCCAGGGCTCCAGATGGGGAGTAAACACACACACATACACACACACACACACACACACGCACACATGCACGTGCACACACATGAGCACACACAAGTGCAAACACAGGCTCTTACTCTCAGGTGCTTCTCAACCTTGGCACAATTGACATTTGAAGCTGGGTGATACTTTGTCCTGGGCTGTCCTGTGCCCTATAGGCTACCCTACCCACCCCCAAGTTGTGACCAAAAAAAAAAATGTCTCCGGACACTGCCAGATGTCCCCGGGGGCAAAAGCATCCCTGGTCGAGAATTCCTGCTGTGTACTATGCTTTTTGAAGGATACTTTGGGTTTTTGCAGTAACAATGGACCAGGGGTAGGCAGGGTAGGGGACAGGAGTGTTTCCTCCTATTAAAATGTTTTAGAAGTCTGGAAAAATGTATTCATGCATTAATGGAGGCATTACAAGCTCAGTCAAGTGCGGCAGCTCACATCTGTAATCCCAGCTGAGGTGGCAGGACTGCTTGAACCCAGGAGTTCAAGACCAGCCTTAGTAACACAGTCCCTGTCCCTGTCGCAACAAAACATTGAAAACCTAGCTGGGTGTGGTGGTGCCCCTGTGGTCCCAGCAATTTGAGAGGCTGAGGCCAGAGGATCTCTTGAGCCTGGAAGGTCAAGGCTGTAGTGAGCTATGATCACACCACTGCACCGCAGCTGGGGCAACAGAACAAAACTCTCAGACAAATTACGAGCTCTCTCTTTTTTTCTGAGACAGTCTCACTCTGTTGCCCAGGCTGGAGTACAGTGGTGCAATCTCAGCTCACTGTAACCTCCACCTCCTTGCCTCAGCCTCCCAAGCAGCTGGGATTACAGGCGTGTGCCACCACACCCGGCTAATTTTTGTATTTTTTAGTAGAGATGGAGTTTCACCATGTTGATCAGAGGCTGGTCTTGAACTCTTAACCTCAGGTGATCCTCCTGCCTTGACCTCCCAAAGTGCTGGGATTACAGGCGTGAGCCACCATGCCCCACCTACACACTCCCTTAATTCCTACACTCAGAGTTTTGCAAGGTTGGCTTACACAAGCTCTTCTGTTTTTCGGACAACCAGCCCTTGCTAAGAGGCAAGGAGCCCAAGGGAACAGAAGCCAGCAGGGCTGCGAAGTGGCGCTGGGTTCAACAGCTCCATCCCCAACAGGGGCCACAAACTCCTCTCGCCCTCCCTGGGCGTCTCCTCCCTGACTTGTGACGGGGAATCATGCACTCTTCCTCCTGGGCCTGGGCTGTGTTTATACAGCATTTGGGGCCCGGAGGGGACACACAAGCCATGGGGGGGCTAAAGGGCCTTACTCAGACTCCCTTCGGAGAGATGGGAGTGGCTGTGGCCACCTCCAGCGACGGAGACCCCCACATGATGGGGTTCCATGCAACAGGACCAGGACAAGACACACATGCACAGCAACACAGAACGGCAGCAGCCTCTCGGAGAGAGCGCTAAGAAAAGGTTAGCTAGGAAACAGCACACATAAATATAGGTAATTCTGTTATTTTCACAGCAAGGGGTGACTCATCCCCGGGTGATTTTACAAAGGAGAAAGATAACACCAATTGCTTCCTGAGAGGCCAACAGAGAACTGGGAAAAAGAGACTTTTTCTCTAATTGTTTTATATCTTCTGAATTCTGAAACATTTCCAAAACAGAACTTTATTTTTTTTGTTTTTGAGATGAGTGTCGCTCTGTCGCCCAGACTGCAGTGCAGTGGTGCAGTCTCAGCTCACTGCAACCTGTGCCTCCCAGGTTCAAGTGATTCTCCTGCCTCAGACTCCTGAATAACTAGGATTGCAGACACGTGCCACCATGCCTAGCTAATTTTTGTATTTTTAGTAGAGATGGGGTTAATCATGTTGGTCAGGCTGGTCTCAAATGCCTGACCTCAAGCGATCTGCATGTCTCAACCTCCCACACTGCTGGGATTACAGATGTGAGCCACTGTGCCCAGCCCAGAACTTACGTTTTAAAATAAGACAGAAAAAACAAGCAAACAAACCCCGAAACCTCGCTATGGGTCTTGAGGATGAGAATAAAATTCCATTAGGTAGAAACTAGGGTGTGAAAAGTCAGGCAGGCCCTCCCATGGATGCCAGGTGCTTAAGAAAGTCGGTGACGTCTGACACTAAGGCCCTGCAGAGCCCTGGGGTCCCTCCCAGCGTGGTCACCTCCGGGCCTTGCCCACCAGCCAGACATGCTGGGCTTGCACATGAGGGCCTGCCCAGGAGGAAAAGAGAGAAGACCCCCAAAGGGCTCAGTGCCCAGGACACCTTTGGTTACACACTAATAAAAAGTAGATGTTAGGGGCTGGACACAGTGGTTCCTACCTGTATTCCCAGCTACTTGGGAGGCTTAGGCGAGAGGTTGGTTTGAACTGCAGGAGTTAGAGGCTGCAGTGAGCTATGATCACGCCACTACATTCTAGCTTGCATGACAGAGCAAGGTCCTGTCTCAAAACAAACCAAATGAGGGCTCATGTCTGTAATCCCAACACTTTGGGAGGCCGAGGCAGATGGATCCCAACTTGAGGTTGGGAGTTCAAGACCAGCTGGACCAACATGGAGAAACACCGTCTCTACTAAAAATACAAAAAAATTAGCCAGTCATGGTGGTGAATCCCTGTAATCCCAGCTACTCAGGATGCTGAGGCAGGAGAATTGCTTGAACCTGGGAGGCAGAGGCTTCGGTGAGCCGAGATCGTGCCACTGCACTGCAGCCTGGGCAACAAAAGCGAAATTCCACCTCAAAAAAAAAACAAAAACAAAAACAAAACCTAGAAGTTAAATTAGTAAGGACAAAAAACTGTTACCAAACACCCCCAAAGCAAAAGTTAGAGAATAGAAGCTTCTGGGAAGTCATTCAACCCTTGGTGAGCATCTATCCCACAAAGAACAGTGCTCTCCAAACTTCCATGGGATAATGCAAATTATCTTTTGAAAATATTAAGGATAATTCAGAAAAACTTAAAAAAGGTCTGAGGAAAGTCATTCCTTTAAGTCCCGTGCTTTTTACAGGCTCAGCCTGGAGTAGAAAGGATTCTCCTACTGGAACATGGTCTACACCGAGGGTGATGGCTCAGAACCTGAGAGGGGTTACGGGGCAGACACAGGCCCCGCAGCCCCACGCACCCTGACACCCGGCACATACCCGGCCCCCGTAGAGGATGGAGGGCGGCTGCAGCACCCGCCCAGTCACGTCTGTCATCTCATCTTTGACCATGATTCCGAATTCACGGACATATGGGTCTGTGTTGAAACTCGCGCTTCGCATCTGGCAAAGGGAAAAAAGAAAACGCACGGAGTGGGCGGGGTCCTCCCCTCTCTGTAGCAGCCACATCCATTCCAGGCATCAGGAGTTTCTGTGCCGGGGCAACCGGACCGGACTCCACAGGGCGCCCCTCGTGGGGCTGACACTCACCAGTTTGCTAATCTCCTCTTGCCGATCGGGTGCCGACCTTGCAGTTGCTCTGATCATGGTTGAGGTCTGATTGTCCGTTAACTTTTTAATGCATCTTTGTCCTGCCACTATGTTACAGACCTGCAAAGAAGACGCAGAGACAGGCATCAGCGCCTCACTGGTGCGACCGGGGGAGCGGGCAGGGGGCTCAGGGGCTGGTGGCCTGGCTCTGCCCGGGACGGTCTCTGCCTCATCCCTGGGCTGTGAAGCGCTGGGCAGGTCGCTGCTGGGCTGGCTCCTGCTCCATGGCCTTCTGCTTCACAACAGAAATCCCTGCTAAGTAAACCCAACGTCGGGCAAACACGCAGACCCCAGGGACCCCACAGCCTCTGTGGCCGGCCCACCAGGCGAGCGGGGCTGTGTCCTGACACCAGCCCTTCTGGGCCCTCTCCAGTCTTCAGGGCCGCAGGTGTGAAAGTGGCTACAGGTGCAAAGGACGTCCACCTGTGGGACAAGGCACCGAGCCGCCCATCCCTGCCTGAGCGACCGGCAAGTGCCAAGAATCTAAACACCCAGGGGAGAGTGGTGTTCGAGCCTTTCCCGAGGCAAGGATTTTTGGAACAGCTGTGATAGAGAGTGAGTGACGCAACTGTGCAGGGATGGATGACAGAGCACCTGCAGCCCGTGGGACCTGTGGGAGCGTCACACGCACTCTCAGTCAAGGCTCACTCCAACCCTCCAGAGAGCTGCCCGCCCCACTTTACTGAAGGCAAAACTGAGGTGCAGCAGAGCTCATGAACGGACCCGAGTTCCCACAGCAGCAGAGGCGGGGCCGCGGCGGTTTCTCGAAGCTGCATGCCCCAGCCTGGGCTGCCCTCCCAACCCCACAGGGGTGCACGAGAGAGGGAGACTTGCCTCCAGGGGAAGGTAGGTGTGTTTCTGCTCCTGTCCGACTTGTAAACATGGGAGGTGGGGGTAGCGCAGAACCAGCTTGTGCCTGTCCTTGAAGTACTGGGCCACTGTGCACTCCACCGTCTGCCCGCTCTCCTGCTGCAGCGGGAATCTGGGGAGCAAAGGGCCTTTGAGGCTGAGGTCATCCCGGGCCCCGTTCCGGCGCCGCTTTTCATCCATCATTTGCTTTTTAGGGTGAGGTGCGAGGAGCACACGTTCAGAGCACTTCCAGGAGTGAGTAAACATCGCATGCTCTGGGGTATCTGGGATGTTCCCGGGCCCCTACATTCTCATTTTGTCTCTGGGGCTGGGAAATAAAAAACTACCTACATGCGTCATTACTCCACATCATAAATTACCCACAACACCACAGTGTGTGTCAAGGAGTCAGGACAAACGGAGACGTCAAGAAAGAAAGGTCAGTGCATCTTCCAGAGAGCATGGTAACCCTGGAGGCTATTTCCATGCTGCACGCCCAGTGCCCAGAAGGCCGGCAGCCCCCGGGGCAGGATGAGGAAGGCAGGCCAGGCCTATTCCGGCAGCCAGGGCCTCTGGGTGGTGACAGCGGGGTGCAGCATGGGCAAGTGTGGGGAGGCCTACAGGCACAGGAAGGATGGGCCTCTGTGTGGGGACAAGGGGACGGGGCAGCTGGCACAGGGCAAGGACCACATGGCTCAGTTTCCACTACACCAACCCCTTCCCTCCGTCCAGACTGCCAGGCCACCTGTGGCCTCTGCCAGGTGGGGAAGGGGTCCAGGCCAGGCTACAGGCCGTCTTCTCCCTCTGCTCCCTGAGCCACGGGCATCTTGGTGCCTCTGGTGCCTGGAAACAAGCCTGGCGCTTTACATGGAATGATCCATGAAGTGGATGAATCCTACTGGCCTGGGAGACATTAAGTGGAGCACTGGGGCCAAATCTATGGTCCCCTTCACAAAGGAACACCAGTACAACCCAACAGTACTCTCATCCCTCCCCGGCCGAGATACCAAACTGCTCTTGCCGTCACGACGGGACACAGACTGGCCCAGGGAGGGGCGTGCATCAGGGCCACAGCCCCTCCACCCTCAGCACTCAGGATGGCACAAAGAACACAGAAGACTCTTCTCTCGTCTGTGAGGCTCAGGAAGGAAGAGAGAGAGAGCGCCTGGGCCTGCCCTCCTGGCGCCCAGGTGGAATTTCATAATCTGAGTTTATTTTCTTAGGTGAAATTTGGAACCTACTGAGCTATGTAAGGAACAATTTTGGGGATTGAAAAACAGAATGAAATGGTCCTTTCCAGGGAATCATGGCTCCGAAGTGTGCCCAATGGAGTGACAGCAGGGACCCCAGCCAAGAGTCTGAAAGGAAGGGTGCATTACGTTTGGTGACTGGCAGGCCGCCGGGTGACGTTGCAGACACGGTACTTCCTCTTCATCTGCCCACAGTGCGTTATCTCCACCTTTAGACCTGGGGACAAGAACACAGCATCAGGGTCTGGGCTGTCCTGAGCCTGAGTGCAAGCTCTGCTTCCTAAGAATCCATTTTCATAGGAAGGTGGCTGCCGACCCAAGTTGTGGGGGCTCAATAGGGCTGCAGGGCTCCCCTAGGAAGGATGACCCACAGGTCACCCCCCAGGCCACCCCAGTTGGGTCCATCTCACCTATAAGAGTACACGTGGTAGAGGAAGGCTCAGCTTACAACATGGGGTGTCCACCCTTGTGCTGTTCTGAGCCCCCCATGGGTCACTGGGTTAGCTGTCCTCCCTGGGACATCCTCCCAGGGTACTGTGGATGGCCCTGCAAATGGCCTTCGGAAAGGACAGGTTCAGCAGGCAGGGCTTGTGGAGCCAGTGGTAGCCCCCACTCTGCTGCTGATGGACAGAAGGAGCCCGGTAAGTCCTAGACCCCCCAGATGTGAGTTTCTTAGAACAGAAAGCAGGCGGAGCGGGTGCAGACACCTGCTGGGGCTGCAGAAGGATTAAGTGAAAACAAAGGAAATGCATCCTCGGTTCCAGTATTAGAAACGCCGGTCACAGCCACGCTGCTGTATCTAGTCCTGACCTCATGACTCAGACGTGACCGATTCCCTGACCTGGTCCTCACCCCACGGCGTTGCATTTATTTGGGAAAGCCCTACTCCTGCTCTGGAAATGGGTCTAACTCATCTCCGTGCTACTTCATCTGACAGCGACAGTCTGCCACCTCCGCCTCCCTAAATGTGCATAGGACCCAGCACTGCAAAACGCAGTCCTGGAGACAGACCAAGAAGGGACCTCCCAGCCCTTAGCCAGGTGTGCAGGGACAGTTCATTACCTTTAATTTCTTTGGTAAACTTTACCCTTTGGGAATCTGTCAGAGGTTTTTGTTGTTCTTCAATACTTTTAAAATCCAAAACTTCACAAACAAACTCGATTACTGGCTGTGCCTTGTAAAACGCTGTGGCCGACACTGTGGGCGAGAAAAGAAAGAGGTGAAGGACAAGGCGTGACTGCGGGGCCACTGGGCAGGCCCAGAGTCCTGGAAGGGCCCCGAAGGCCGGGCCAGCCATGGTGTGGACACTCCGCCGGGGTTCTCACTCTCTACCGAAGCCACCCTTGGGCCCAGAGACGGGCAGGCCAGCAGTGAGAAACCTGGGCCCAAGCCTCTGTGCCTCCCTCTGGTCAGGGAGACAGAAAGGAGCTAGCTGGCTCTGAAGACTAAGCCACCCTCTGAGAATAAAGAGTGTTGTAGGATTTTCTGATTATCTTCTGGCGCAGATATTTCTGAAATTCATTATTCCCTTTTATATAATTATATTTCAAGAAAAGTGTAACTGAGCAAGATCAAATTCTCATTCCTTTCTAGAGCTTTTCATAATAATCAACTCCCAGATGAGAAGACTGATCCTTTTTGCTGGCCTTCACTCTCGTCTTTTTCACAGGGAGGACAGCGGATGTCCTGCATAGAGCAGCGACTAAGTCTCCCAACAGGGACAGGCCACACCTGGGCTACAGTCGAACCCAGGCCTACCGGAGGCCAGCAGGAAGGAACCCCAGATCCTCAAGCCCACCTCAGCTCCCGAGCGCAGCTCCTTAGGCTGGCCCCTCCTGGTGGCTCCACGCTCGCCTGAGAGCCCCTGCCCTAACCCACCCACCACCGAAGGTGAGATGGGCCAGGGGTCACGCGGCAGCCCCGGCTCTGAGAGAGGTCATGTGTGGAGCTGGCCACATGGCCACCCAGGGTCCTGACCCCCAGCCCATGCCCAGCCCTGCCCTGCAGTGAAGACCCTAGGGCGCTGCTTACCATCAATATTCAGCATCATTTTCCAGAGAGAAGGCCGGACAGACTGATGGAAGCCAAACCACACTTCTCGGCCCCCGCCAAGAGGGTTGGAGCAGCCTTCAGATGCGGTGAAGAAGGAGCGGCCCACGGGGGTGTACCTGGAACGGAGATACCCCACCCCACCTCCTGTCAGATCAGCTTCCAGAAGGACAGCTGCCTCTGGGTGGGCTTCGCCTGCGCCCACCACATCCTCGTCGGAGTTCCATTTCCCCTCCTTCTAAAACTGCGTTTACCGTGCAGCACTCCAGCCTGTGTGCACGGCCTGCTGTATGGGACCCATGGCCTTGCTGGGAGACGGCAAAAAACATGCTTAAATGTACGGCATAGGTGGAATATGAACCCCCGGGCCCCGGCCTCCCTGTCCTGGCCTCACCTCGCTTTATTGTACCCACTATCTTCTCTTCCCCTCACAGGGCCTGCGTCTCCGAGCGCAGATGGAAGCAGGCACCTGCCAAGTGCCAGCCCCAGCCCCAGCCATGTGGCTGTCCATGCATGACCCAGCAGCTGCCAGCTCCCTTATCGGGGGGCTCCCCAGCCAGGCTCCAACGTCCAGGACCCACCCACTGGGGGCTCCCCTGCAGGAGGTGGCAGGGCCAGCGTGAGGGCGTCACAACCTCTTCAGGCCTGCTAGGGACGCTGTGCTGACCCGGCTAGAGCCACTCGACCAAAGCAGACACATTCCCCAGCACAGCAGCCTCATCCGCCGCACGGGTGGACACGTGGGGTCTGGTGGCCCAGGAGGTGCCGTCACTAATGATTCTGCAGGGAAAACCCACCTAGAGCTGTGATGCTCCCTGCCTGTGGGGGGCGTTGATCCACCACCCTTTACCTTCCACCTGAGACGTGTTCACAATCCTGCCTCTACTATGCATGTTTTCCAAAAATGAAAACAGCAGTTTCCTCCCTGATCATAAAATTCATGCAAGTAATCCAAAGGAATTCAGAAAAGAACCACAGTAACTTCTGCCGTCAATTAAATAGACGCCATTTTGGCAACCATCCTTCTAGACTGTTTCTGCACACACCGACTGTCCTCTGTCGATAGTTCAAAGCAGACAGTTACACAGGGGGAAGATGTGTCCCGCTGGGAGTGACAGCCTGGCCTCCTGTATTTGGTCACTTCCTCCCATGCCTGCAGACTGAGAACACCAAGGTCCCTTCCAAAAATCTCACACATGGCCTCAAGGCACCTCCTCCTATACGAAGGAAGCCCCAACCCTCTCCTGGAATCTTAACGCTTTGGTCAGTCCTGGGGTTTGTCAGTGTGGAGCTTGTTTCGTTTTACGCTTTGGTTGGAAAGAACCAAACTTGAACATTCCACTTGTGCCCAAGCACCAGCGTGAGGGCAGGCATCCGGGACAGGAACCTGGGGCTGGCGTGCGGAGCTGGCCTCGCTCCAGCAACGGCGGGTCACTCAGGAAATTAGCGCAACCCTCTGCCCAGCAACTGGGTGGACCGTGAGCCCTGAAACTGCTCCCCTACACCCTCTCCCAGCAATCTCACGTGTGGCAATTTGTGGTAATCGAGCAATCTAGAGAATAAAGAAGTCCCTAACAGTCACAAAAAGCAGCGGTGATGGTACCTAGGGTTGTGGACGTGCATGTGGCACAAAACTGGGAACACAGCATTATTTTTTCACGAGTCCCAGGTGCAAGCGCAAGAGAGGAAGAGAAGTGCTGAGCACAGAGGGCTGCGGAGCATGAACGTGCACACACAGGGAGGCTACTTCTGGCCAGGCCCACAGTGCTGGTGATTGATTGACTGATTGATTGATTGGACAGAGTCTTACTCTGTCATCAGGCTGGAGTGCAGTGGCACAATCTTGGCTCACTGCAACCTCTGCCTCCCGAGTTCAAGCAATTCTCCTGCCTCAGCCTCCTGAGTAGCTGGGGGATTACAGGCTTGCACCACCACGTCCGGCTAATTTTTGTATTTTTAGTAGAGACAGGGTTTCATCATGTTGGCAAAGCTTGTCTCGATCTCTTGACCTAGCGATCTGCCCGCCTCGGCCTCCCCAAGTGCTGAGATTACAGTCGTGAGCCACCGCGCCGGTCCGACGTATTTTTATATTAACATTGTTTCCACGTTAGGACCATTTGTTATCTTCATCACAGAAAACCTACGTGACCATTCCCACCCTGATTCCAAGAATGAGCCGTTCCTTGCACAGCTTTCAGACCGTGGAGGGCCCTTGGAGCTGCAGGAGACGTCCCCTACCCTTGGCCCCGTGTGCCCTCACCTCATGGACGGCAAGTGCCTCATGACCACGTCCAGGGCCTGGATCGTCTCGAAAGGGACACTGGGCAGCCGCCCTGAAAGTGCGTCGTGTAACGCCTGCAAGCTCACGCAGGACACCCACTTGATGGACACCTTGAAGATGCGATCCTTGCCTTCTCCCGGGAGCGTGACCTCCAGCTCCACCTGCAAGGATCAAGCACACAAGGTTACTCCTCCTGCAGGGAGGACGCAGCCCGGCCGAGGTTGGCTTTCAGACACTCCTGAGTGAGGTCTCCACGCAGCCCTCTTGCCAACCACCAGCCACCTGTGGCTACTGAACACTTGAAATATGACCAAGGAACTGAATTTGAAACTTTACTTACTTTGATGAATTTATTTATTTATTTATTTATTTATTTATTTATTTGAGATGGAGTTTCGCTGTTGACACCCAGACCAGAATGCAACGGCACGATCTTGGCTCACCATAACCTCCGCCTTCTAGGTTCAAGCAATTCTCCTGCCTCAGCCTCCCGAGTAGCTGGGACTACAGGCGCGCACCACTACAGCTAATTTTTTTGTATTTTTAGTAGAGACGGGGTTTCACCTTGTTGACCAGGATGGTCTCGATCTCTTGACCTCGTGATCCACCTGCCTCAGCCTCCCAAAGTGCTGGGATTACAGGCTTGAGCCACCGCGCCAGGCCTGATGAATTTAAATGTACACAGCCACATGTGGCAGGGGCCGGTATAATGACTGTGTTTATAAACACACCCTCTTGTCTCACACCCGAACAATGAACTGACTACCTCCCTCCTCCCCAGTCTCTGAAAGTCCCCTCCCCTCAGCCACGTGTTACACCTGACCTCAGATCACGCTGCCGTCACCTGCAAACTCCACTCTGCTACTCAGAACCCGCAGTTAGATAGCAACCTGGCCCTCGTCCCTCCCAATATGTAGACACACACAAGCCCACCCGGGTGATGAAACTTCGCTACTGGCTGATAACGCTTCCCGGTGTCTGAGGAACACCAACGTGACAGGTTATGGAGGGTGTGAACTTTATCCTCACATGCCCAGTGACCGCAGCAAAGGGAAATTCACTCATCACTTTTTTTGAGACAGGGTCTCACTGTCGCCCAGGCTGGTGTGCAGTGGCGCAATATTGTCTCACTTCAGCTTTGACCTTTTAGGCTCAAGTGATCATTCCACTGTGGCCTTCCAAGTCATTGGGACTACAGTGCACGCCACCAAGCTCAGCTTATTTTTTAAGTTTTAATTTTGTAGAGATGGAGTTTCACTGTGTTGCTTGTGCTTGTCTTGAACCCCTGGGCTCAAGGGATCCTCCCATCTTGGCCTTTCAAAGCGCTAGGAGTACTAGCGTGAGCCACTGTGCCTGGCTCATTCACTGCTTTTTATACATGAAAACACAGAAACCCAGACTTAAAAAAAAAAGCCCAAGGTCACAGAGCCATGAACGGGCAGAGATGGGATCTGGACCCCGAAGGCCTTCCCCCTCCACACGTGACGCCAGGGCCCCAGGTCTTCAGCACCAGCCTCCCCTACCCTGCCCAGGGCCTGCAGCCTCCGCTCCGCACACCTGAGGTGCCAGGTGCCCTCCCTCACAAACTCCAGCTTGCCAGCATGCCCAGGCCCAGTGCTGTTTGGTGGCACCGGGCACATCCGTTCGCTCGCCCACTGCCCACCACGTCCATGCTCAGCTTCCATCTGCTCATCCTTGTAACCCAGGGACTGGCCCTCTTTCCACACCTTGTTTGAACTTCATGGAGCAACAACCAGACTCTGGGGACATCACCTGCATACCTGGTTTCACCCGAGCACACACCCTTCCACCCAGGCCTGGGCCAGCTCTGGCAGATGCCCTCATGCCCATGAGCACTCAGAGCACCATCATGCCTGACGGCCCCAAACTGGCAGCACCCCGAGGACCATCTGCCACAGATGAGGGTGGGGGAAAAAGGAACGGATCCTTCTAGCCAGATGGACTTCAAACATCAAATACCAAGAAAACCAGCAAGCCACAGAAGGGCATGGCAGCACAATGCCTTGCAGACGTCAGAGCTACACGTGCAGGGGACCAGGAGACGCAGCACAGCCAGGGAAACCGACAGAGGGAAGGGCCAGCTTCACCCAACTCAGCACAACAGCGGAGGGGGTGGCAGGGAGGACACAGTCAAGGCTCAGCCCATGGGGGACCTCAGGGTGGGAGGAGGAAACAGCCGGGCCTGGGTCAGGGGTACAGATGTGGTTTCATATCACTCTTTAAATATATGTATAAAGCAGGCCCATGAACAACACGGGTTGGAATTACTCAAGCAGAGTTATGTGTGGACTTTCTTCGGCCTCTGCTACCCCGAGACAGTGACACCAGGCTCCTCCTTTTTCTCGTCAGCATGAAGATGGAGGGGATGAAGGCCTTTATGATAATGCATTTCCACTTAATGAAAAGGAAGCTTTTTTTTAACCTTATGATTTCTTAAATAACTTTTCTCCAGCTTAAGAATATAAGAATAAACTATACAGGGCCGGGTACCGTGGCTCAGGCCTGTAATCCCAGCCCTTTGGGAGGCTGAGGCAGGTGGATTACCTGAGGTCAGGAGTTCGAGACCAGCCTGGCCAATGTGGCAAAACCCTGTCTCTAGTAAAACACAAAAACTAGCCTGGTGTGCTGGTGCATGCCTGTAACCTCAGCTACTCAGGAGGCTGGTGCAGGAGAATTGCTTAAACTCGAAAGGCAGAGGTTGCAGTGAGCTGAGATTGCACCATTGCACTGTAGCCTGGGTGACAAGAATAAAACTGTCTCCAAAAAACAAAAAAATAGCCGGTCATGGTGGCAGAAGCCCGTAATCCCAGCTACTTGGGGATTCAGGAGAACCATTTGGACCTGGGAGGCAAAGGTTGCAGTGAGCTGAGATAGCGCCACTGCACTCCACCCCTGGGCAACAGAGTGAGACTCTATCTCAAAAAAAAAAAAAGAAGAAGAATAAACTATATAATACATATAACATATAAAATATGTGTTAATTTACAGTTTATTGGTAAGGCTCTGGTCAACAGTCGGCTATTAGCAGTTTTGGGGAAGTCAAGTTATACATAGCCAGGTGCAGTGGTTCACGCCTGTAATCCCAGCTCTTTGGGTGGCCGAGATGGGAGGACGGTTTGAGCCCAGGCATTGGAGACCAGCCTGGGCAATATAGGGAGACCCTTCTCTGCAGTCCTATCTACTCAGGAGACTGAGACAGGAGGATCACTTGAGTCCAGGAAGTCAAGGCTGTAGGAAGCTGTGATTGCGCCACTGCACTCCAGCCTGGGCAACAGAGAAATTGTTTAAAAAAAAAAAAACCAAACAGCTTATAAATGCATTTTTCACTGCATGGGAGATCAGTGCCTGATACGTTTAGCTGTGTCCCCAACCAAATCTCAACTTGCATTGTATCTCCTAGAACTCCCACGTGTCGTGGGAGGGACCCGGGGGAGATGACCGAATCACGGGGCGGTCTTTTCATGCTGTTCCTGTGGTGGTGAAGCCAGGGGCTTCCGCTTTCCCTTTTCCTCATTCTCTCTTGTCACTGCCCTGTAAGAAGTGCCTCTGCCTTCCGCCATGACTGTGAGGCTTCTCTAGCCATGTAGAACTGTGAGTCGAATCAAACCTCTTTCTTTTGTAAACTGCCCAGCGTTGGGTCTATCTTTATCAGCAGCATGAATGTGGACTAGTACAGCACCCCTCACCGTTTTGTTGTTCATAGGCCAACTGTATAGGTATTTCTTTTTCATTAGCGGTACTTGATAATAAAATTCTAAGTAAGTCATACACAAGTAACTGAAAGTACACATTTGTCACAACTCTGGAGACATGGCAGAGATTCCCGCAACCACTGGTTCCCACCCTTCCGGTGCTCTCTTCACTTTCAGTTAAGGAAACAGATCTGAAGGTGCTGACCGAGCCGCCACAGGCCATTCAGCAGGAAGCAAGTGCCCCCGTCAAACCGTCCAACTCCAGAAAAGGAGACAGAGTCTCTGTGGGCCCAGGACCAGGGGCCTGGCTGGGCATGGTGATAGGGGAACGATTCCAGTACAGACGGGCAGCTACCTGGTCCCAACGGGAGTAGCCGGGAAAGCATCATTCCCCTTGTCCAGAAACGGCACACTCGGGTCGCAGCGTGCAGGTGGAGTGGGAGAGTGCGTGTATTTCACACGTGCCCCGGCCAGGAGATGCTACAGACCCAAGCACATCTGCTGCAACAGCACTCACGTGTGGCCTACAGTGCTGTGCCCCGGCACGGATCGGATGCCTGTCGACGCCACCCTTCAAAAACCTCTGAAAGCAAAACTGAGGGGCAATTCCGAGGGGTCTATTTTCCCACAGCAAAATACACTCTAATTTGTAAATGTTTTGCAGTCCAGCCTCTGCTTGGCTTGCAGAGAAAAAATCAGCAGAGTCACCCCGGGCTCTGTAACTGTCTGCCCATCCCGTGTCTGCAGCGGCTGGCTGGTGCTCGCATGGGGCAGCTTAGGGACGCGTGGAGATTTTACGACGGCCATCACACCATGAGGGCAGGAAGCACACGGCTCTCCAGGGGGCAGGCCTCGTATGCATCCAGGCTGCCAGCTGCAGGTGGCCCACACCTGAGACACTGCCACATCTTAGCAGCTCGAACGCTCAGTCCCAATGACCCGACATCTGAAGGTCACTCCCAGCGCTGCTGCCTCCTGCGTTCTCAGGCAGGTGGCCTGTCAGCCTCCAGCACACGAGGGAACAAGCCCCGCCCACCTCACAGAGCACTGGTGTCAACTGCTGCAAAGTGCTAAATTCTGGGAGTGGCCCAAATGCCACTTTCTGAATGTGGATAATAGAAAATGTCAGCCCAGGACTCCCATCCAGGACCTAGAACACAGTGAGGCAGCTGTGACATCCAATCTCCCCAGACAAGCCAAACCACATGCTGGCCTCCCTGTCTGAAAATCCTCAGGGTGAGAGAAGTGAGACTGTCGCACGAAGATCCCTGTTTCAGTGTCATCACACAACTCAGCCACAAAGAAAACAGCACTCTAAAGAACGCAAAGCGGTCAGCTCAGGGGCTGACGCCTGTAATCCCAGCACTGCGGGAGGCCAAGGCAGGTGGATCGCTTGAGCTCAGGAGTCAGAGACCAGCCTGGGCAATGCAGCAAAACCCTGTCCCTACAAAAAGAAAATTAGCTGGGCATGTTGGCATGCTTCTGTAGTCCCAGCTAGTCAGGAGGCTGAGGCAGGAGGCTCATTTCGGCCCAGGAGGCAGAGGTTGCAGTGAGCTGACATCGTGCCACTGCACTCCAGCAGCTACCTTTCAAAAGGCTGTTCCTGAGCTAAGTTTGGCTGTGGCCCTGGCTGAGCCCACAGTCTCCCTGTCCTCTGCCACTGAGAAGTGGGAGAGGGAGGCACTGCAGGCGTGGTATGTCTGGCCGGCCACGAGGATCCCGACCTGGACATGGCCTCCCTGGGGCAGCAGGAAGAGCAGCCACACCCACTGTGTCTGCCAGCTAGGGCTGCCTTGGGCCCCTCCCAGAAGGGCCATGCAGTTCGTGTCTTGTTGAAATGTGCCAGGAACTGAGGTCTAAAGGCATCCTGGGACTCTGCAGAGCAGCAGCTCTCAAAAGGCAAATCACTGTCCCAAAAGACTTCAGCACCAAAACCAGCCACACTCAGCACGTCTGCAAAGTATAGGGGGAATTCAGTCACCTGGTGGGGAACACAGCAGGTACAGGGAGTATCTGCCAGTCGGCTCGGCAGCGCTTCCTGACCACCTTGCTCTGGGCTGGGCTAGGGTCAAGGCACCTGGCTGGCTGGAGGGACCCTCAGCTCCAAGAGACGGCAGGTCAGCCCCAAAGATACTTACGCCAGGCCCAGGCTGAGCAGGTCCCCCACCGCATGCTGCCCAAGGCTCCCTAGGCCTCTCCTCGCCCCCTGCCTTCCCTCCCTGAGTCTTCAGGTGCAGAAGCTTCACTGCCTCGGGAGCCCCTGGTCTCCCTTGCTGCCAGACACCCCTATCCCAGGTCAGTAGGCAGCAGCCGGGCACTCCTGTGGTCACAGCATGGTTGAGCTGGGCACAGAGGTGGACAGAGAGGAGCACTGAGCTACCATCTGCAGCTTCCAGGAAGGGTCTGAGCTGTGGGTCTGCCCTAACTTCCTTCCGGGAAGGAGACTCCTGTGCTCTCCACCATCCCTCCCAGCCCATGCCAACCAGACATTCAATGAGATCATTCAATGGGACGCAGTGATACTCTCTCAGGATCATCTCCCACCAGCCGAACCCGTCTGGGCCAATGCCACTCGTCTTTGGTTATTTGGGGAGTTTACAGCAGTCTCCACAGGTTCCTAAGCCGTGTTCCTTCTGGCCACCTGTCCGAATATTCTACTCAACTGAGCAGAGACGCTCCAGGGAGCTCAGACCCTCCCGAAAGGGGAGGATGGGGCTGGACCCAGCATTGAGAAGAATAGACAAAACACATCATGTCTTCAAAAAAGGACCCAGGACTTCACCCCAAAATGTTCATCAACTTCTATTGCTTCCTGGGTCTCCATCTCCAGTTCTGGAAGGTGAGGGAGTGAGGCTGGGTGGTCTCAGAGCCTCCCAGGCCTGGGAGAACTCATCTCTTTCCACACAGGGGCTGGGATGAAGGCAGGCAGGCTGACACTGCAGGAGGGGAGCAAGGGCCTTCATGTGTAAGGCGATGTGACACAGGCCCTCTGCACAGACAACTGGCGGAGCCGCCAGAGCCCCTGAGAGCACCCAGGGTAAGGGAGCACCAGAACCATTCTGCTCTTACCACAGGTGAGGCATGAAAAAGTACTTTGCAGAAAAAAGAGAAAACCCAAGGACGACACTGGGACATAATGTGAGAAGGTGGGCGTGGGCACACCTCGTTATGCAGGCTCTTGCACAGCAGGGGTTAATTTCTGTACCTGCAGAGACCCTACAGAACCCCCAAGAACAGTGGGAGGAGCATGGTCTGCAACCGGGGAACCCCCATGCTGATCAAACACAGTGGCTTCGAGTAGGTTCTCTGGAACCTGAGCTTTTCTTTTCTTTTCTGTATCGTTCTTTTTTTTTTTTTTTGAGACAGAGTTTTACACTTGTTGCCCAGGCTGGAGTGCAATGGCACGATCTCTGCTAACTGCAACCTCTGCCTCCCTGATTCAAGCAATTCTCCTGCCTCAGCCTCCCAAGTAGCTGGGATTGCAGGCATATGCCACCATGCCTTGCATTTTTAGTAGACATGGGGTTTCACCATGCTGGCCAGGCTGGTCTCGAACTCCTGACCTCAGGTGATCTACCTGCCTCAGCCACTGAAAGTGCTGGGATTACAGGTGTGAGTTGTCATCCCCGGTTGACCTGAGCTACTCATCTGACAAAGGGACAAGAATGGTTGGGATGAAACTGAAGAGGGAATGAACGCCCACTGGGTGTAGTGCTGCATGTATGAGGACTCTCGTGAGCACCCCAGAAAAACACTCTGGCCATCGGCAAGGCTGACAGACCAGGGCCAGAAATCAGCAGTTCTGTGATGTAAGCTTCATTTAAATTTTTATTTTTAGACAGAGCCTAGCTCAGTGGCCCAGGTTGGCGTGCAGTGGCGCCATCTTGGCTCGCTGCAATCTCCGCCTCATGGGTTCAAGTGATTCTCATGCTTCAGTCTCCCAGGTAGCTGAGATTACAGGTGTGTGCTACCATGCTTAACTATTTTTTTTGTATTTTTGGTAGAGACGGGATTTAGCCATGTTGGCCAGGCTGGTCTCGGACTCCTGGCCTCCCAAAGTGCTGGGATTACAGGCGTGAGCCACTGCACCTAGCCTTAAACAAAGAATTTTAAACCCTCACTACTCAACGTGTGGCATGGGGCTGGCAGCACGGGCACTGGCTAGAGCTGGTGGGAGATGCACCACCCAGGGCCATGGGGTACGGGCCCCAGGCCAGAAGCTCTTTTTGGGGTGTACGTGCTCAGTGAACTCTCACGAAGCCCCTGGGAGGTACTTTTGGTTGCCGCCTCTCCATTTTACACGTGAGGCAGTTGAGGCTTGGCTGGGTGAGGTGCCCCAGGTCGGGCCAGGCCAGGCCTCACACCCATAGCTATGTTTAACCCAGAGTGTGTGTGCAGGTGATTTCCAGGATGACAGGTCTCAAATGTAAATGTTAGATACCATATAGACTCCCTCAGCCCCTTTTCGGGAAAACTACCCTGATGCCCGCCCTGTGTGTAAACATAAATATCTGCAGACAAAGCTGCGCACAGACTCCTTATGCTTTTCTTTCTTACAAAAGTTTAAATAAAAACAAAGCAATTTCAGCACAAAAATTTTAAATGACTACCTTTCAATGCCACAGCACGTTAGTTTGCAAGGGGTGATCATGCTGGACTGATGTGGTTTGGTCCTAGGACCCGCTCCCACTGGGAGGACCAACGTCTGTCATCCTGGGCTGGCAGTGACAATGCACAGACTGCCGCCCCCTCTTGGATCCGTGAGGTCGCTTTATGCAGAGTCCTATGTCGTCCCTTGGCCTCTGCTCAGTCACAGCACATTCTCCCCTTGCCAGAGCATGAGAACGTGGAGGAGCACCACCGGGTGCTGAGACTGCAGTGCCCTGTGAACCATCCAGAAAGGCTGAAAGGAGCTTATTCAAGATTATCGTCAAAATGGAAAAACAGCTACTCTGGAGGCTGAGGTGGGAGGAATGCTTGAGCCTAGGAATTGAAGGCTGCAGCGAGCCATGACTGCACCATCACACTCCAGCCTGGGCGACGGAGTGAGACCCTGTCTCAGAAGAAAGAAGACTGAATGTAGAGAGAGCTGCTTGCTGGCCCCTGCCCTCCCACTAAAATAGACATCTGTGACAGCAACCTGAGACCCTTTGCACACTGAGCTGGCTTCCTTCTCAGGATCTTGGGGTTTAAAAAGCAAACTGTGTACGCTGTCCCGGAGGGAGTCAGCCTTTCATCCTCACAGTTGTTAAAGTCCTGGTTTCTGATGTGCGTGCTTCTTAAAGTGTGTGTCGAGATTATTTCTGAGCCAGGTTTCTGTTCTTCTTCTACTTACAAACAACACCTGTATTGCTCTGGAGCAGCACATTTGTTGAAAGATGTTCCCGAGAAGTCACAACTTCTGGGCCGAAATTTTATTACTTTTTAAATAAAGCCACGATAAGGATAAAGGTAATAAGAGAAGGCAACATTTTAATATAACCGCTACTGCCAGGTTTGACTCATCCCCACCATTCAAATTTCAGATGAATCACTGGCTACAGGAGTCTATTAACGGTGTCTCACTGCCATGGCTCTCTCTCACGCACCCCCATATGAACTTGCTTTTCCATAGGTCTTTTTGTGGAGATAGAGTCTCACTCTGCCACCCAGCATGGAATGTGTGGTGCACTGAGATAGCTCACTTCAGCCTCTAACTCCTGGGCTTAAGCCACCCTCCCGCCTCAGCCTCCGTAGGTCTTTATAATACTGGAGCTTACTCTCGGCTCTTGTCTGGTGGTGGTTTGTGGCTTGTGTTTTGTGTGTGTACATTGTACTTGAAGGTTGGTGGTTTCAGGTTCTCAATCTGTGTCTGGACCTAGACAAGTTAACCCCCATCACTGAAAACCACAATACACAGAAGGTAGTTTTCATGGATCTCAGGACGAAGCCCATGGCAAGGAGCTGCTCTCTCCTCCTCAGGGGAATGGTTCTGTGTATGAGAACAGGCGTGCACTTTATAGCACGTCACTGCACATGATTCCACCAACGGCACCCCGGGGAACTTACCTTGTCCCTCCCAATCGGAAGGGGCATGGCTGTGTACAGATTCTTCCTGCCATCAAACACGGGCTTCCGATCCCCAAAGATCTGGGTTTTAAAGTGCTGGACCATGTGTTCCACGATTTCCCTGAAACAAAGACAAAAGTCAGGCAAAACGTCAATAAAATGGAGAACATGGCATACAAGGACGACATTTTTCTTATGCTGTTTTTATTTTTGTTGTTGTTGTTGTTTTTGAGATGGAATCTAGCTCTTATTGCCCAGGCTGGAGTGCAATGGTGTAATCTTGGCTCACTGCAACCTCTGCCTCCTGGGACCAAGCAATTCTCCTGCCTCAGCCTCCCGAATAGCTGGGATTACAGATGCACACCACCTTGCCCAGGTAACTTTTGGAATTTTAGTAGAGATGGAGCTTCACCATGTTGGCCATACTGGTCTCGAACTCCTGACCTCGTGATTTGCCCACCTCAGCCTCTTAAAGTGTTGGAATTACCGGCATGAGCCACCACACCTGGTCCTCTGATGCTATTTTTTTTTTTTTGACAGAGTCTCACTCTGTCACCAAGCTGGAGTGCAGTGGCACAATCTCGGCTCATCGCAACCTCCACCTCCTGGGTTCAAGCGATTCTCCTGCCTCAGCCTCCTGAGTAGCTAGAACCACAGGCGCTTGCCACCAAAGCCAGCTAATTTTTGTATTTTTAGTAGAGACGGGGTTTCACCAAGTTGAGACCAGGATGGTCTTGATTTCTTGACCTCACGATCCACCCGCTTTGGCCTCTAACGCTATCTTTTAAGCAATTTTGTAAGACCTGTGTCTCCTTTGGGCAACATGACTTCAAACTTCTATAAAGCAGCAAACTAGGCCCATGAGTGAGTTTGTGCTCATGCATTTAGTCAAACACAGGAGAACCTGGGATGTGCTGGGCACTTTATACGCCACATACAGCAAATGATGGACACTTCCAGAACCCCTGGAGCTCCTCAGAGGCACTGATGAGAAGAGCTATGAAATGGATGCTTGCTGCTGGGAGGGACTGGGGTTCTAGTGTTGGGGGCTCAGGACCCCCAATCCCCACTTCTGCACCGTGACAGAGAGGCCCCAGAAACATTCTGCAAACCTCCTGCTGGCCTTAGGCTCTGCTCCAAAGAGGCACCAGCTTGGCATAGCACTCTCCTGGCATTTCAGGGGGTTGTTTTATTAGAGACAGGGTCTCGCTCTGTCACTGGAGTACAGTGTCGTGATTACTTCTCACTGTAGCTTCAACCTTCTGGGCAGAAGCAGTCCTCCCATCCCAGCCTCCCAAGTAGCCAGAACTATGTGCCCAGGCCACGATGCCTAGCTAATTTTTAAAAACATTTTTACAGAGAGGAGGCCTCCCTTATGTTGCTCAGGCTGGTCTCAAACTCCTGGGCTCAGGTAATCCTCCCGCCTTTGCCTCCCACAGTGCTGGGAGTAGAGGCATAAGTCATGTGCCCAGCTCAGGGGGGTTCTGAGGCATTTCAGCTCCACTCACTAAATGCCCAGCCCTCGTACCCATGCCTGATGAAGTGCAAGTGTGAAGAGCCAGGGCCCCTGGCTGCCCCCAAAGGCCCACATGAGGGAAGCACGTAAGGCCCATAGGATGCTTTCACTAGGAAATGCCAGCTCAGGGGATGTGGTAAAGAGGGAGAGGCACGTCGACCAGCAAGGGAAGTGGCCGACACACCTCCACGAGGAGGGGCAATCGGAGCTCTGCGTGGCTAGAATGGTCTTTCTCCTGAGCAGAGCCTCCGTCATCTCTCAGGAAGCAAGAATCTGCCAAGTCCTTCCATTCCTTTCCCAAAAGACGAGGCAAGCTGGCCTGGAGGGCTTTCCTTGCTCAGACTGGCTTTGCTTGGTCCACCTCCAGCAGCCGCAGGGATCCGGCTACCCTGCCCTCCACACCTGCAGCCTGGGGAGTGCCCACTGCAGACACCCAGAGCCTCTCAGCAATATCTTTGAGGGCTCCACCAAGCTGCATCCACCTCTGACAGTGCTGGGAGACCCGGCCGGGGCAGGGCACGGCCTTGAGGGCAGTCAGCACAGCCCCAGCATCCATCCCTGCCACGCCCACCTGGTAGCCAGGGTACAATCTCACCTGGCACCTCCCCAACCTGCTCTGGGCTGCCCAAGACAAGGTGTGCCCTGCAGCTCTCACAAGAGGCTAGCTCGTTCCTCCGAGCTCTCTCCAAACCATTACAAAGGGTCCCCAACCTTCAGAGAGCCACATCTCCCTGGCCAGGACATCACCGTCAACTTGAGGTGCAGATGGCTCCATTGGAGGGGGAGGTGGGTTCTACTCACATTCAAAGAACAAATCATTCCCACCTAATTCAAACTTCACCTGAGCGGAGTAAGAGGGCGCACACCCCGGCTCATTTAATGAGGCTAGAAAGAAATCAAAACATTTCTGTTGAAACTGGACAGGGAGAGTACTCAGTGAAATCATGGACTGATCACTTATAAACAGAGATAGGAACAAGACATTAACACACTGGATCTAGCAACATGTTTAAAAATAAATCATCTTATCAAAGTTCAGTCGATACCAGAAACAAAAGATTGCATTTAGCATCATAAAACTAATCAACATAAAACAGGTTATAGACCTAAAGACTGTAACTGAAAAATGCCTAGAAGAATACATAAGAGAAAAATGTTCATAAACGTTGGGATAGACAAAAATTTCTAAAAACTTTGTCCTTAAAGGAAAAATTCATAAACCAGGCTTCATTAAAATTAAACACTGTAGCCGGGCGCGGTGGCTCACACCTGTAATCCCAGCACTTTGGGAGGCTGAGGCAGGTGGATCATGAGGTCCAGCGATCGAGACCATCCTTGCCAACATAGTGAAATCCTGTCTCTACTAAAAATACAAAAATTTGACAGGTGTGGTGGCACGCGGTGGTAGTCCCAGCTACTCAGGAGGATGAGGCAGGAGAATCGCTTGAATCTGGGAGGTGCAGGTGGCAGTGAGTCAAGATCATGCCAATGCACTCCAGCCTGGCGACAGAGCAAGACTCGTCTCACCCAAAACAAAACAAAACAAAACAAACAAACAAACAAACAACTTTTACCCATCTCTTAAAAAAAAAAAAAAAGAGAGACACAGTCACAAAAACAAAAAGACAAGGCCAGGCACAGTGGCTCACACCTCTAGTCTCAGCACTCTGGGAGGCGGGTGGATCACCTGAGGTCAGGAGCTGGAGACCAGCCTGGCCAATCTGGTGAAACCCCATCTCTAATATAAATACAAAATATTAGCTGGGCGTGGTGGCAGGTGCCTATAATCCCAGCTACTTGGGAGACTGAGGCAGAAGAATTGTTTGAACCCAGGAGGCGGAGGCCGCAGTGAGTCTAGGCAAGACAGTGAGACTCTATCTCAAAAATGAACAAACCAAAATGAAAAGACGAGCAATCAACTGGGAGGAAATACTCCAGAATCACACAGACACACTTCTAACTACGAGCTTGTACACAAAACACATTGAAGACAATGTTTACAACTCAGTCAGACAGACAATCCAACTTAAATGAGCAAAAGATTGAACCAGACACATGGCAGAAGAGAATACACAATGGCTGGTGAGCACATTAAAGGACATTCATCGCCAGGCTGTAGGGAAGTGGAAATGAAGCCACGGACACCCACCAGAAAGGCTAAAATCGAAAAGGGTAACAATACCAAGAGCTGGTGAAGGCAGAGGGAAGTGCTCTCTTTTGTGAGGCTGATACGACTACTTTGGGAAAAAGTGTGGCAGTTTTTTGACAAAGGTCAATTATCTATTTACCACCCTGTCTAGCAATATCTGACACAAGAAAAATGAAAACACATATCCACGCAGACATTTGCATACAACTGTGCATAAGAGCTCCAAACTGGAAGCAATTCAAGTAAACGTCTGTCTACTGGTGAACGGACAAACTGGACGCCACACTACACGCAATGCAAAGCTTGAATCGCTGCTACACGCGACGTGACGGGCATCTCAGAAACGCGCCTGTGGAACGAAGCCAGACACAAGGAGGAACAGGTTACGATAACGATTCCACGTACAGGAAACTCTAACAGGCAAAAGCAGTCCACCTTGACAGAAAGCAGGTCTGTGTTTGCTTTGGGACAGGGGAGCTTAACTGAAAGGGGCAGGTGCTCCGGGGTTGTTAGTGTGTCCTATTGATTGTGGCGGCTCTTACCAGAGCGTGTATTTTTTAAAGACCATAGGCCCATATGAAGGCATGCCCAGGAGATATCATGGGTTAGGTTCCAGAACAGCACAATGGAGGAAATGTCGCAATAAAGCGAGTGGCACAAGGTGTTTGTTCCCACACACAGAAACGTTGTCTCCACTGTACTGCAGTCTAGTCAATGTGCAAGAGCACTGTGTCAAAAAAAAAAGTACAGACTTTTGATTAAAATACTTTATTGCCAAAAATGCTGAAACAGACACGAAGCCAGAGCATGCTGCTGCAAGAAGGGCAGTGATAGGCTTGCTTGGCACAGGGCTGCCAGGAACCTTCAATCTGTTAAACAGTAACAAACCGTGCCTGCAAAGGGCAATGAAGCGAAACAAGGAAACGGGGAGCGCCTGCACTTCAGAAACGTGCCCTTTGTTGGATGTAAATTATATCTTGATAAAGTTGATATTTATACAAAATCAGTGTAACATATTTTTTTAAAATTATGACAATCTCAGCCAGGTGTAGTGGCTCACACCTGTCATACCCACGCTTTGGGAGGCTGAGGTGGGCAGATCACTTGAGGTCAGGAGTTCAAGATCATCCTAGCCAAGAGACGAAACCCAGTCTCTACTAAAACTATAACAAAATTAGCTGGGTGTGGTGGCACACATCTGTAATCCCAGCTACTTGGAGGCTGAGGCATGAAAATCACTTGAACCCGGGAGGCAGAGGTTGCAGTGAGCTGAGACTGTGCCACTGTACTCCCGCCTGGGTGACAGAGCGGTACTGCATCTCAAACACAAAAACAAAAACAAAAACTATGACAATTTCAAAGATGTAGAAGAAAAGCATTTAATAAAATTCAACATCCATTCATATTTTTTTGGGAAACAGAGTCTTACTCTGTCTCACAGGCTGGAGTACAGTGGTGCAATCATAGTTCACTGCAAACTTGAATTCCTCGGCTCAAGGATCCTCCCACCTAGCCACCCAAGTGGCTGTGACTCTGGGCACATGCCACCACGATGGGTAATTATTCGCTGTTTGTAGAGATGAAGCTTTGCCATGCTGCCTGGGTTGGTGGTGAACGGGCTCAGGCAATCCTCTCATCTTAACCTCTCAGTGCCGGGATTACAGCTGAGAGCCATCCTGCCTGGTACTCATGATATATATTTTTTTAATTAGAAAAGTAGGGATAGAAGGAAACACCTTAATCTGGTAGGAAATCTGCACAGATAACCTTCTCCGTCTATAGCAAACCAACTTTCCCTGAGGTTTGCAAAGTAACAAAGACGCCCACATCACAGCTTCTGTTCAACGCTGCACAGCAGGTCACAGTTACCACCACAGGGTAAGAAAAGGGTTGTAACGAAGAGAAAAACTGTCATTACTGGTGGACATTAGGACTGTAGTTGACAATCCAGAAGAGGCTACAGAGAAAAAGGAGGCTTCAGAAAGCCAGAGCACGGTCTCCCAGTCTGCAGAGAGCTGCAGGCCTCGCACGGGGCGAGTGACGCCCACGCCCCTTCCTTCGCTCCTGTGATCTCAGGGAAAGAGGTGGCCGGAAGGTGAAGGAGTCAGACATCTCCTTCATCTCATAACAGACATCTCAGCGATGAGGCTGCAGGCACCACCTCCTGCAGGGACGGGTCCCGCGCAGAATTCCCTGTCCTCTCCCCGTGTGTAAAAATCCACATTCCCACAAAGATTTGGTCCCTGGCAGTACACTGGCAGTTGCCCACCCCCTTTTTATTCCTGTGAGACAATCTCGTGGCCATTCTAAGTTGAATGTCACAGCAGAGGAATTTCTGAGGGACCTGGCCATACAGGACCGCCGTGTTTAGAAACAAGTTATTTAACTGTAGAACGTAACATAATAGCAATCCATCATTGATTATGTACTCCAGAATCGGTGGCCACCCTCCCCTTCCAATTTCTAAAAGGAAAGACCCCGGCCTTGACCCCCACCTGTCTACCCCGCAACCGGAGAGCAGCAGCTGCAGCAGGGGCGCAGCTGAGGCGGGGGTCCTCCCAGAGCCACACACACAGGGAAGGAGGGAGGGAGGCATGGGGGCTCCAAGTCCAAACCTGAATTCACAGAGCTTTTTTTTGAGAGTAGGAAACATGAAAAGATGTTTTTAAAAAAAAATCAGGAAAGAGATATACCATGTTTATGAATCAGAATATTTTCCTCAAACAAATCCATCCCTTTAATTTCAGTAAAAATCCAGAGGGATGTATTTTTGATAGCATTTAACAAACTCATCTTAAAATAGAAGTGGGAATCTGAAGGACAGGGGCTGGCAGGTATTCTTGAGGCGGAGCACCTGGAGGAAGGATACACCAGATCTCCACGTGGAGAAAGCCACTGGGAGGGAGGCAGTGGGGCTGGGACAGGCAGAGGCCTCAGGACAGAGCCCAGAAACAGGCCCAGGATGGGGGCAGCAGGAGAGAGAGAGGGCAGGACACGCTTCTCAATGACTTCTATCAGGCAACCACATACCCAACTGAGCCCAGCTACTGGAAACACTCCTCTGGATGCACACTCACTGTCCCCAGACCCACCCAGTGCTCAGCGTGACGATTCCATTCACTGACTGTCCTGTGGGCCCCTGGAGAAGGGGTCAGGTCCAGCTCATCCTGCACACCAGGACGGCATGCAGATCTCTCTTGAGAGGGAGGCTGTTCTGTCGTGCCAGCCAGGCAGTGCCCCGAGGGGCTGCTGTGCATACTGGTGGGGTCGGCCAGACGACAACTCTGGCCAGCACCCAGAGACAGCATTCCTGGCCATCTGCCCACGGCCCCACTGCCTCAGGGCCCACTGCTGAGGGTGCAGAGGGGCCGATGTTGTATAAAGCAGAGGAAGTGGCCCTCGTGGCTGTGGCAGCAGGATGGCACCTCGCTGCCTAGTTCTAACATCGGGGGGGGGCCCCTTCCCTCCACAAACACAGATGACTCCCATGTACTTGCTAGTGCATTTTCTTTCTTTGTAAAACTGTGATAAAATACAGATACATAGAAATGACCATTTCAACGAAGCGTTCAGTTCAGTGGCATTAAGCATGTCTGTGCTGTCATGCGACAATCACCACCCTCTGCTCACAAACGTTTTTCATTTCCCTGAAATGAAACTGTACCCGTGAGGCTCTAACTCCCCGGCCAGCCCCAGGAGCCAACCTGGATGCTGCTCCCAGAGTCCCTGAGTCTGGCTGTTGGTTTCGATCCAGTGCAGGCACTGGAAAGCAAGCGAGTGAGCCTGCTTGCGGACAGCCCACTCTGCTGGCCACCCCGGTCTCAGGCTGGCCCTTGACCTCCCAAAAAGGTAGAGCCAGACGCCCATCTGCACACATCCCATCTGCCAGCGGCCACGTTGTTAGCACTCGCTCTGCCAAGTACCTGAGCGGGGCCAGCTCCCTCCCTGGTCACCACCCAGGGCAGGGGCAGTGCCAAGCAGCAGCCCACACAGGGCCGGGGCCGCCTCGCAGAAGCAGAGCACACTTGCTGAGGCAGAGAAGCAAGTGCATGCCCGTTCGCTTGTCTGCCCTTTGGACCTGACTCTGACAGCCTCCCTCTTTCACAGACGCCATTCTTCCATCAAACTCTCATCACACAGCTTTTGCCTTAATATGTTCTCACGGTTAAGTTTCACAAACTGATAAAGCTACAAGTCCCAGCCTGGGCAACACGGACAGACCGCATCTCTACAAACTATTTAAAAATTACTGGAGTGTGGTGGTGCGTGCCTGTGATCCCGCTACTTGGGAGACTGAGGTGGGAGGATCGCTTGAGCCTGGGAGGTCGAGGCTGCAGTGAGCCATGACATCGCCAGCCTGAGAAAGAGAGCGAGACCTTGTTCCAAAAGTTAAAAACAAAAACAAAAGCTAAAAGTCTGTTTACACTACCCACTCATCTGAATCCTCTTCTAAGAAGTCACCTTATCCTTTTCAGCCTATGCTTTCACATAAACACACAGGTCCCTGCAAATACATTGTTTTATGCTTTCTTATACGCATGGTCTCAAACCCACACTTGCAAGGCTTGCTGTGTCTCTGAGATCTTTCCCTTAACTGGATACGGCATAGCCGCAAGTGCAGAAGTACAGACAGTCCTCAGGTACCTCAGCGCTTACCCCTTAACACGTGCTGCTTAGCTGCCTGTGCTTCGGGGCTTGGAGGTCAGCGTGGGAGCGCCACTCCTCTAACCCGCCACTTCCTGCTGATCTTCAGATGGTGTCTTTTGTTGTTGGGTTTTTTTAAATTTCGGAGTAGTCATCCTATCCACCTCCTTGAGATATAAAGACTGAGAAGAAGAAGTGGTGGGTCGGAGGGCAGATGATGTTTCTGCTTTAATACACACGCCAGGCTGCCTTTCAAAGAGGCTGGACCACCTGCCCTCCCGTGGATAGCTGGTTCCCAGAGTCACAGAGCTCCAGGTGGGAGGCTGAGTGAGACACAGCCATGCTGCCTCGCCCCCACTCCACAGGCACAGGGCGATCACGTCTGCAGGTTCTTCTGGGGCCACTTGACAGAGCTCAAGACGAACAAGGAGGAACAGGGGCAGGGAAGGGAGAGGAGCCCACCTCCTCCTCAAAGCCCATGAATGCTTCTCAGCACAGAGCATGGGGGCAGGGTCTGCATGACCTCGGTAAGGCTTAGGTGGTGCGGGCTTGCTCCCATGCTTTCTTGGGGCTGGCTCAAGACTGGCTGCGTCGTGCAGCCAGCTTGGTGCCCACAGCCATATGAGAGGCTCCTGAGGAGGGCCCTTGCTTGTAGGAACCCTACCCTGGCAGCCCCAGGAAAGGGCCCAACTGTACTGCAGAGCCTGAGGGCACTGGGGCTGCTTCACCATGCAGCTGTCAGAACCGCATGGAGGTGACTGAGGGGCACGGGCATTTTTCTCATGGCCTTGGACAAAGCCTCCGTGTTAGACTCATTAAACATCTTCCCAGAGCATTGGACAAGGTTTTAGACAATGACTCAGACACCATCCTTGCTCTCACAGAGACTGCAGGGTGGTAAGAGAAACAGGTAAGAGACAATGAGCGGTACCTCCCGGGATGCAGACTCATGAAGGGCGCAGGGTCCCACCTCCATCTCCCTGTCCACTCGGAGCGGTGCTGACCATGAGCACCATCAACCTCCCCACTGGGGACAGGAGCTGTGTCTGCCTCAGCCACCACTGTACCCCCAGGGCACTGAGCTGAGGCCTAAGTAGGGCTCTCAGGAACGCGGGTCATGGAAGGAGGGAGGAGGCAGGCCAGGGGCTCTCACACAGGTCTTGTAAGCACAAACATTTCACTTCTGACATTTTTTAATGCTGTTTTGATGGACTGTCATTTTGAGATAGGGCCTAAAGGTTCCTGTGTTTAGGCAGCAACCCTCAAGCTGGCTCCCAGCCTAGCAGGCTGGCCTTGGCCCTGAGCACGTAGCCCCTGCCCTGCATCTGCTGCTGACCGACTGTGTGACCAGACCCTGTCAGGTGACACCTGGCAGGAGTGTAGCAGCACAGTCCTGGAAAGAAACCACGTCCTCATCACCTCAGCCTCTTTCTGGTGCCAGATGACAAAGCCTTGGTCATGCCTACTTTCATAAAGGAAAGCTGCTTGTGTACTGTGGTCGATGGCCTATGGGCCCACCTGCCACCGTACTAGTCAACAACCCAGAAACTGTGGCTGGGCATGGTGGCTCATACCTGTAATCCCAGCACTTTGGGAGGCCAAGATGGACAGATCGCTTGAGGCCAGGGGTTTGAGACCAGCCTAGGCAACATGGTGAAACCCTATCTCTATTAAAAATACAAAAATTAGCTGGGTACAGTGGCTCATACCTGTAGTTCCAGCACTTTGGGAGGCCAAGGCAGACAGATCACATGAGGCCAGGAATTTGAGACCAGCCTGAGCAACATGGTGAAACCCAGTCTTCACTAAAACTACAAAAATTAGCCAGGTGTAGTGGCACATGCCTGTAATCCCAGCTACTCCAGACGGCTGGCTGAGGCATGAGAATCGCTTGAACCCAGAAGGTGAAAGTTGCAGTGAGCCCAGATCATGCCACTACACTCCAGCCTGGGCAACACAGTGAAACTGTCTCAAAAGAGAGAGAGAGAGAGAGAGAGAGAGAGAGAGAGAGAGAGAGAGAGAGGCAAAGGCAGAAGCAGAGACAGAGACAGAGACAGAGAGAGGAAATGTGCATGCTGCTTCATGCCCTCCTGGTTCTAAGTACTCGCTAAACCACACATTCACACAAGGTTCTATTCCAGGGAAATGCAAAAACAAAGCTGCAGTCTCACTGACGGGGAGCCACACAGCATGAGCTATACTAAAAGATCTGGGAGGACCTTTAGCAAAGAAAGCTGCTTAACCCAGGGGTACACACAGCTTTGGTTCAGAAATACGTTTGAGTAAGTGCGCAGAGAATCTCATGTAACTCCTGACGTATTCCAGACGCGCTGAGTGAATTCAGCGGCTTGGTTTTATGGATATGTCCCCAGACATCCTGTCTCTCAGCATGTTGGGAGGTTTGCAACCATCACCACGGCTTAGAACACTTTCACCACCCCAGAAAGCAACACCGTACTCAGCGGCGGTCACTTCCCACCGTTCCAGGGAAAGAAAAATTTACACAACCATTTATAATGGCATCAAAGAACATAACATACTTTAGATTCAGAGCAACCACAATAAAAAGTGTGAAGGGACTTTCTAGCAGAAATTGATGCGCTGTTTATATTTATCATGTTATGTACTTGGAAACACAAGAGATCTAGAATAGCTACAACAATTGTGAAGAACAACAAGTTTGGAGGAATTATGTCATCGGATTTCAAGCCTTACCCCTTAACTACAGTTAAAATGACCAAGAGTTCCTGGCCTGAAGGCAACACAGAAGAGAGTCCAGAAATAGGTCCACGCACATACACAGGCTGAGTGCCCCAATCTGAAAACCCCAAATCCAAAATGCTCCAAAATCTGAAACTTTATGAGCACCAACACGATGCTCAAAGGAAATGCTCACTGGAACATTCTGGGTGTCAGGTTTTCAGATCTGCAATGCTCAACTGATAGGCATAATGGAAATGTTCTAAAATCCAAATAAATGAATATACAAAAACTTGAAACACTTCTCGTCCTAATCATTTTGAATAAGGGATGTTCAACCCGTACAATCAAATGATTTTTTCCCAAAGGTCAAAAGGTAAATCAGGAGGGGAAAGAAATGTATTTAACAGACCCTTACCTCACACCATACATGAAAATTAGTTCAAGATGGATCACAGACTAAATATGCAAGTGAAAACTATAATTCTAAAATATTAACAGGAGAATATCTTTATGATCCCTAGGTAGGCAAAAATTTGCTAGAGAGAATACACTATGTAACAGCTGTTTTAAAAAAATCTATAAATTAGACTCCAACAAAACTAAAAAGTTCTGCTCATTAAAAGAAAGACACCATTAGGAAGGTGAGATGACAAGCTTTGGACTAGAAGGAAATATTCCCGGTATAAACTTACATGATGGTGGTTTTTAGGTGCCAACGTGTCAAGATTAAAGAATAATCCAGAGAACTGGTAACATGTGACTCCTGGGTGTGTCCAGCAGGGACTGCGTGTCAGTCAGGGACCAGGTAGGGATCTGCCCCCAGTGTGAGCAGTGCCATCTAAACAGCTGGGGGCCCAGACAGAAAAAAAAAAAGGAGAGAAAGAGTGATTTCCTCTCTCCCTGCTGGGGCTGGGACACTGTCTTCCTCCTGCCTTGGACATCAGAACTCCAGGCCCCCGGCCTTTGGGATCCAGGAGTTAACAGTAGCCCCATGGGTTCCGGGTCTTTGGCATCCCTGGTTATAAGGCTTTCAGACTTGGCCTGAGCCCCACTACTGACACTCCAGGGTCTCCAGCCTATAGATGGCCTGCTGTGGGACATCCTGGCCTCTACAATAAAAAAAGCCAATTCCCCTAATAAATCCCCTCATATCTATAAATACACGTACAGTCATGCGTGGCTTAACGCTGGAGATGTGGCCTGAGAAATTCACTTAGGTGACTTCACTGCAGTGTGAACGTCATAGACCATATTTCTACACATGCAGGAGGTACAGTCTACCGCACACCTAGGCTGCAATTGTGTACAGCATGTAACTGCTGAACACTGCAGACAGCTGTAACATCACAGTAAGCATGTGTGCATCTAAATACTCCTAGGCCAGGTCCAGTGACTCACGCCTGGAATCCCAGCACTTTGAGAGGCTGAGGCAGGCAGACCACTTGAGGTCAGGAGTTTGAGACTAGCCTGACCAATATGGTAACATCCTGTCTACTAAAAATACAAAAAATTAGCCAGGTGTGGTGGCAGGTGACTGTAATCCCAGCTACTCAGGAGGCTGAGGCAGAAGAATTGCTTTAACCCAGGAGGCAGAGGCTGCAGTGAGCCGAGATCATGCCATTGCACTCCAGCCCGGGTGACAGAGCAAGTCTGCGTCTCAAAATAAAAAATAAAAAAAATCGGGCCGGGCACGGTGGCTCACACCTATAATCCCAGCACTTTGGGAGGCCAAGGCGGGTGGATCACGAGGTCAAGAGATCGAGACCACCCTGGTCAACAAGGTGAAACCCCCTCTCTACTAAAAATACAAACATTAGCTGGGCATGGTGGCACGTGCCTATAGTCCCAGCTACTCAGGAGGCTGAGGCAGGAGAATTGCTTGAAAAAAAAAAATCTAAACCAAGAAAGGGTAATGCATTGCTCTACAACATCTATGTTGGCTATGACGGCACTGGTGATGGGAATTTTCCAGCCCCCTTATCATCTTTTGGGACCACTGTGGTTTATGTGTTCTGTCACTGGTCAAATGCTGTCACGTGGTACGAGACCGTCCCTCTATCCTATTGGTTCTGTCACACCGGAGGACCCTGACAAATGCAACTTGCATCTAGAATATAATAAAAACTCTCACAAATCAGTAACGACAAGATCAGAAACTCAGCAAAACGGGCAAAAGACTTCAACACTTTGCTAGAAATAATATGTCACTTAATCGATGAAAGTAACATATATACAAATGAAAAGATGCTCAGCTCATCAGTAACCAGAGAAATGAAAATTAAAACCACGATGAGAAGCCACTGCCCACCTGCCAAAACACAAAAATAAAAGCATCTGACCACACCGAGCGCTGGTGGGGGTGGGCAGCCTCGGGAACACCTAGCAGAGCTGACGGGAGGAAAACGGGATGGGCACATGGAAACAGCGTTTATGTGGCAGGTTCACATGCAGCTAAACCTACACCTGCCCTCGACCCAGCAGCTCTACTCCCAGGTATTTACCTAAGAGAGATGAAAACACCTCCACAAAAAGAACTTCAACAAGAATGTCCACAGCAGCCTTGTTCCTAACGGCCACAGCCTAGACTGCCCAGGTGTTTACAGGATGAGAAGCATACTGTGAAGCTGGCAAGAGCAAGAAGCTGCGAAGACACACAACGGCTGTCGTAAATGCTGCTGAGTAGGAGCAGTCTGGATTCAGGCTGCGGCAGTATAGGGACCCGTAAAGCAATCTGTGACACACACGAGAACGCTGTGACCTCAGGGTCTGGGGACGACTAGAAGAGGGCAAGAGGCAACTTTCTAGGTGACCAGTACATACATTTGTCACAGTCCTTTGAGTCGTACATTTATGATGTAAGTATTTCACTATTCTGAAATAGTATCTCCATTAAAAAAAACCTTTTCCTCTTTTTTTGTTTTGTTTGCAGTCCAGAGGTTTGACTCTGAAAACCAAATACAGCAGAAACATTCTGGAAAAAAGTCAGATGGAGCTGGCTGAGAATGTAAGAGTTATCAGTTTAAATGCTGTGTCTGTCCTCGCAGACCACTTACGCAGGTCACTGAAGGATGAAATGTGATACCTGTTAACTCTCCTTGGGCACTTCTCTGGCTTGATATCCAATTCATAATGATAGATGTCAATTTTGGGGATGTCCATTTCGAAGAAATTGGCCTGTAATTTGATTGTTCTCCCGGAGGTCCCAAAGTCGGGTCTAGGTGGAGGCTTGAAGGCATATCCTTGGATGGGGGGTGGCGGCGGCGCAGGAGGCGCAAGTGCTGGAATGGCAGAGAGAACAGCCGTTATGGGGAACACAGTTGCTCCGCGGCCCTCCCACCCCTTGGCCCCAGCCACCACATGCCCCCTCTGCATGTCCAGGCCAATATGGCATTCCACAGAGGCGGAGTCTCAACGTTAAGCCAATAATTTACTCAAAATTTATCATAACTCAAACTTGCTACATCCATTTCTGTTCTTTCTTCCTGTCCGAGACACTGGACAGACCACGTAGCCTGAATTAGCAGTGAGGGAGACAAGGCAGAGAGCCCAAAAGTGTCAAGGTGGTGCCCCTCCCTCGTTGCAGCTTATTCATTTACTCAGGAAATGCTTTTCATTATACATAAGCAGTAGAAAACTCATCCCAATGCAAGTTCTCAGTGGCTCCATGTTAGTAAAGTTCAAAACGCATGTTTAGAAAACTAAGTATTTTCCAATAATAGAATACTTCCAATTTTCACTCAAATGTCCGCTTAAAAAAAAAAAACCCTTGTCCATTTAAAACAAATCCCCTATACTTCAATCCCTATTGACATTCACCGGAAAGATAAAGTACTCTACTACAAATAGGAGCTGTTCTTACTGTATTTCGGACCTAGAAACACCCAGAGACTCCTCAAATTACTTGTTTTTTATTTTGTTTCCTATGAGAAAACTAACATGCTTTAAAGGTTATCAAGCTCACTGAGTTATGCCATTTGGAAATGATCACAGCAGCTTGGTCTTCCACCAAGCTGTCCTGATCTCATACATGACACATCTACAGACTTTCCACAACACTCCATCCCATCAATGGCACACAGCCCGTGCCCCAGTGTGGCTGGGCGCCATGCCCTGGGCCAAGGCTACAAAATGAACCCAGTCGGGCCAGGCACGGTGGCTCACACCTGTAATCCCAGCACTTTGGAGCGCCAAGGCAAGTAGATCACTTGAGGTCAGGAGTTCGAGACTAGCCTGGCCAACATGGTGAAACTCCATCTCTATTAAAAATACAAAAATTAGCCAGGTGTGGTGGCAGGCACCTGTAGTCTCAGCTACTCAGGAGGCTGAGGCAGGAGAATCACTTGAACCTGGGAGGCAGAGGTTGCAGTGAGCCAAGATCGTGCCACTGCACTCTAGCCTGGGTGACAACACGAGACTCCAGCTCAAAAAAAAAAAAAAAAAAAAAGCAAGTCCTTAAGCAGCTCCCATGACATGCAGACGGTTTCCACATGTCGGTCATCCACAGGATGGCTCTGATGGCTTTTCATAAGCTCAGCAGCTCACTGAGATCCTTCCCAGCACGGACTCTGACGGTGACCAGGAGTGGACACCACAGTCCAGGTAGGTCAGCGGAGCCAGCCACTCCTTGAGGGCCGACTGAGCCTTTCTGTACAGCAACACTGGAGCAGAACAAAGTGCTCACCAACACGTGGCCCTGTTCTCAGGCGGCTCCAACCACCCAGTGAGACGGCTCCCAGAAAATTCCAGGACAGCTCAGGAAGCCGGCCCCATGGCCAATCTCAATTCCAGGGTAGGGCGTGTTCCCCTCAGGGAGGAGAGTCACTGTCCTTTGGTGACTCCCAGCTTACAAGGTGCTCATGCAATTACTTAACCAAGCCTCACAACCACACTACAAAGGTGCACACGGCTGGCTGCGAGGTTTGGGGCTGGAACACAAGTAACTCAGGTGAAGCAGAGCTGCGAGGCCGGCTCCAAACCAGGCTCCTCCACCCAGGCGCCAAGCAGAGTCCCAGCACAGATGCGGCCCGGGCCTGGGGCTCAGGCTCACCCTATCTCTCCTAAGGAGCCTCCCCCGAGACCTCCTCCTCTGCAACACCTGCCGCGGGAGACGGGAAACCTGCACGCAGCCAGTGGTCGCAACCGCTGTGAATAAAGGCAATGAGAAAATGCAGGGGCAATTCATAAAATCTGCAATTTCCTAAGAGAGTCCTTTCTTGCTGCTAGCTTTTAATTATGAAAATACTGATACTTCACGTGAAGGCATATGGAATATGAAATTACAAGTTAAAGATGTAAAAGTTTTCCATGCAGATGGGCCGGGGGCCCACCTTCCCGAACCTTCGGGAAGACACCTCCACTGCCGAGGACGGCTCTGCAGACCTGAGCCTTCGGGGTACCTGAAATCTACTCTGATCACGCACAGGGAGTCCCACATGTAAGCTGCAGATACAAGCTGGAGGATCAAAGCCAAAGCGTGTGGGAGGAGACGGAGCAGAAGTGTGCGGACGCGGCCCTGTGCACAAGGAGGGAGACGGAGCAGAAGTGTGCGGACGTGGCCCCGTGCACAAGGAGGGAGACGGAGCAGAAGTGTGAGGACGCGGCCCCGTGCACAAGGAGGGAGACGGAGCAGAAGTGTGCGGACGTGGCCCCGTGCATAAGGAGGGAGTCGAAGCAGAAGTGTGAGGACGTGGCCCCCGTGCACAAGGAGGGAGACGGAGCAGAAGTGTGCGGATGCGGCCCCCGTGCACAAGGAGGGAGACGGAGCAGAAGTGTGCGGACGTGGCCCCGTACATAAGGAGGGAGACGGAGCAGAAGTGTGCGGACGTGGCCCCGTGCACAAGGAGGGAGACGGAGCAGAAGTGTGCGGATGCGGCCCCCGTGCACAAGGAGGGAGACGGAGCAGAAGTGTGCGGACGTGGCCTCCGTGCACAAGGAGGGAGACGGAGCAGAAGTGTGCAGACATGCCCCCGTGCACAAGGAAGGAGGGGATGACATGAAGGGCCTGGATGCCCATCACCCCGGCCCCCGGCTGTGAGCCCCTGGCCCCAGCAGGTGAATAATGCACCAAGATGGGGACCAAATGAACAAGAGGCCACACACGCACTCATCCCATTTGACACGGGTTATTCTAAAGGCAATTCTAATTCCACCTAGTGACACATTCTCCAAGTGCTCTCTGTTGAAGAAATGGAAGCCTGTGAGAAGGCATCCAGGATGCCTTCACCGAGAACATGCCACCACACTGGCATTCACAGAACGGGTCCTGGTTCCCGCTGCCTGTCCAGTCCAACAGCCGAGTCCCAAATCCCTGCTCTGCATCCAAGACCCAAACTCACCTCCCCACTACCACCAGGCCCGCTGCAGCACCCTCCTCCATCTCCAAGAATGCTCCAAGGAGCCATTGAGGTTCACCTCTCCATGGACACTCTCCCCAGACACCCCATGTACACCTCCTCCTGAGGCCACAGGTGGCATGCCCTGCCACATGTCCCACCCAGCAACTAACCAGACTTATTTTAAATGGGTTTCCAGTTCTTTCCATAAGTGTTAGTCTTGTCTGTGCACTGAAGGTTGAAACCCTTGGGAACAGAAAGGCAAATCCTCTTTCATTCAGGAATCCCAGGATCTTAGCACAGCACACTTCACCCGCACTGCAGGCTCGGTTCCAACACAATAAAACAGAACACGCCAATGCTTAGGTGTCCCAGTGCATATAAAATTCTGTTTGCACTATACTGCAGCCTAGGAAGCGTGTAATAGTATTGTGTGTAAATAATGGAACAGAGGGAGGCAGAGAGGCAGAGAGGGAAAGAGGGAGAGAGGGAGAAGGGAGGGACAGAGGGAGGGAAGGAAAAAAGGAAGGAGGAAGGAAGGAAAAAAGGAAGAAGGAAGGAAGGAAAAAAGGAAAGAAGAAGGAAAGAGGAAGGAAGGAAGGAAGGAAGGAAGGAAGGAAGGAAGGAAGGAAGGAAGGAAGGAAGGAAGGAAGGAAGGAAGGAAGGACATATTATCTGTGCAGGGCAATAAAGCAAGGTGTGCCTATGGTTGGAAGGGACCTCAGCTACTGCTGGGAGGGGCAATGGCTCCCCGGGACCCAGGGCTGGCAGGCCCACTGCACTTAAGGCCATACCCATTCCTTGGAAAGTGAGTTCTGAGGGCAGGGCCTGGAACCCAGCGAAGCATCACATACACAGCCATGCTTGTTTGCTGAATCGAGATCACTCAGCGTGTTTATTTAAGATTCCAGTTTTAGAGCTGCATCTCACACAGCGAAAGGGAAACATAGTGAATGAGTAATCGGCTTCCTGTGTGAGCAACTGGGTCACGGGGAACACAAAGTTTCAGTATGCACAGCGGACGTCAGCAGAGGCGGGCAGCAAGCGAGCAGGTGGCCCCCCGAAGAAACCCCTTTCAGAGTTGGCTCCTCCCCGACTTTCCAGGGAGGGATTCCGGCAGACTCCTGCCACCTGCCCTGAGGGCCATCTAAGTAAGGAACAGGGACTGGAGAAAGTTGGTGCATGAGGAGGAAAGTGAGAACCTGCCAGTATCCCCCGCACACATGTACCCTGGGGTGGGGAGAGGAGCAGCATTAATTCAGAGTCATTAAATAAATGAATGGCCCAGCTCTTCCATGAAGCTGATTTGGCTACCAGTGAGTGAACCACAGGCCCAGGCTGGCATCCGCAGGCTGCACAGCTGTGGCCTGAGCTTGGGTAGCAGCCTCACTATGAGGCTGGCGCAGGGGCCCATGGCTGTCTCGTAGGAACTGGCCCAGGGCTCAGCACCCACGTCTCAGGATGCAAACGGTTAAAAATCTGTCACCCAAATGCCACGCAAAGCTGCTTCCAAAGCCACGCTTCTCCATGGTCCTCCTCCAACTCTGCATTCAGGACACTGGGCATCTGCTGGAAAGTGTGCAGGCTAAAGCACGCGAGAAAGACAGCTCAGGGCTGCCAAGCACTCTGTGCCACACCCTGCACCAAGCCGGGTGCAGACCTGGTCTCTGTGATGCCAGAACAGGGGTGCCCTGGCCAGGCAGTGGCAGAGCAGCTACTGAGATCTGTGCCATCAGCACAAGCCATGGTACGGGACAGGTGACGGCCCAGTGAGCACTGCCCGGAGAGGAGATGCTATCAAGCTGTATTCTCCTGCTAAAATCAGGACACGCAGGCCATAACTCACCTGCTGTCTACACAGGCAAGCCTCCCTTGTGGCCAACCAAGTTGACACTAAACACAGTCACGGCAGTGTTTTTGGTAAAATGGATGGAGGGAGTCTCAAATGTGTACTGAGAATGCAGACAGAACATCTGCTCCTGTCAGCCGGGGTGCAGATGACTGTACGCTGTCTACCGCGCCAGGCCAGGGCCACCAAAAAGCCCACGGTGAGCCAGAGCCAAAGCCAAAGCCTCACCCAGCCAGCGTTCACAGAGACACGTCCGGCCCAGGCACCAGGGCTGTGCAGGGATAGCCGGAGCTGGGTCCCCAGCTGATGCGTTCCATCGCCCCCAATCTGACTCGCAAACTGGGGCAAACTGACCTCAACAGGGGCGCTGGAGCCCCCCCAGGTCTGTGAGGACACACCGAAAGTCAAATGTGACGAGATGGGGGCGGAAATGGAGTTCTCGTGCTTTGGGGGGGTTCCAGGTCCCTGGTGCAGAACCTGCCCAAACACAGATGCCAAGGAAACAGAGGCACAGAGTGGGGTCCCAGGTCCCTGGTCACAGAACTGCCTGAACATGGATGCCGAGGAGACGGAGGCACAGACATGCCCCATGTGGAAGGGAGTCAACAGCCCACCCAGCTGGCGGCCGGTCATCCCCCTCCACAGGGGAGGCTGCTTCTGCCGACAGCCAGAGCTCTGAGCAGGAGCTGAGGCATCAGTGCTCCTCAAAACCAGGGGCATTGGCCCAGGAGCCAGCTGATGCCATCGGGGGGTCTCAATGTGGCAGTGGGCAGCTGGTGCACCAGACTCAGAAAATACGTCCCAGGGAACGCTGACCATCGGCAGAAGCCCTAGGACCCTTTCACCCCAGGGACGGACCCTGCCACAGCCCTAGGACCTCATGGGTCCCAGCTTAGGAAACGGCCCCTGCCCCTCCGCCTGTGGGCACAGGGACACAAGATGTAGCCATCCACTGCTGCTCTCTGCTTGCATCTGCTCCCTGAGAAGGTGGTTTTGCCTCCACTCGGGCCCATGGGAAGGGTGGGTGGAAATGAAAGGGAAGGAAATTCTGGGTGCAGCCCTGGGTGGGAGTGGCCCCGGGTGGGTGCAGTCTCAGGTGGGAGCAGCCCCGGGTGGGTGCAGTCTCGGGTGGGGGCAGCCCCGGGTGGGAGCAGCCTCGGGTCAGGGCAGCCTCGGGTGGGAGCAGCCTTGGGTGGAGACCCAGGGTGGCAGCAGCACTGCGTGAGAGCAGCCCTGGGTGGGTGTAGTCTCTGGTGGGGGCAGCCCGGGGTGGGGGCAGCCAGGCTGTCCTCGGTGACACATTTGCACTTCTGTTGAACACTTCTGTGTTCTGGGGGCGAGGTTCCTGGAAGGCTTTCCTTTCTGTTCTCCCTGAGTAGAAACTCTTGGACCATTTCCAACCTGTCTCAGCCTGGTTCTTGGCAACACCAGAAGAAGGGGCCACGGGAGGCAACGTGAGCAGAAGCAGTCACCCCAAAGGCAGGGGCTGTGGAGGTGCTGGGCGAGGACAGCAGGGAGAACCCCCCCAGGAGAGACTGGAGCGCCGCCGCTGAGGCCGACACAGGCGGCCCACATCCCCAGATCAGACTGACAGTCACCCCGAAACCACTCACTCCCTTCTTTTGGTTTAATGAGTAATAGCCTGAAAATATTTTAACCTTATTCTAGTGAGCAGTAGAGCCATGCATAGGAAGAGGGTGAGAAACCTGTCTAGTCTAGGGCTGATCACAAACAAACATCCGACTAAACTCCCGATGACTCACGGCCCACGCGGACTTTCCTCCGCAGGGGTTTTTAAACAAATGCTTGTGGTTCAACCTGAAACTGCAACCACCATTATCTCTTTGAGAAATGGTCCTCAAAGCCTCCCCTGTGACCTTTACGAAGCACACCTGCCCCCATAAATTCTGAATAAATTTTTCCTTACAAGTCAAAAACAACCCCTTTGATCCACCATCTGTCTTTATTCAACAATATTAGAAATACTGTAATAAGGCCGGGCACAATGCTCACGCCTGTAATCCCAGCACTTTGGGAGGCCAAGGCGGATGGATCACCTGAAGTCAGGAGTTCATGACCAGCCTGACCAACATGGTGAAACCCAGTCTCTACTAAAACACAAAAATCAGCCGGGTGTGGTGGTGGCAGAAGTCTGCAGTCACAGCTACTTGAGAGGCTGAGGCACGAGAATCACTTTAACCGGGGAGGTGGAGATTGCAGAGAGCTGAGATTGTGCCACTGTGCTCCTGCCTGGGCAACAAGAGCGAAACTCCGTCTCAAAAAAGGGAAAAAGATAAAAGAAATACTATAATAAATACAAGCAGGAATTAAAGGAATACTGGTAAAATGTAAGTTACCTCCTACAGAAACGTTCCTCGATCGAGGCAGCTGATGAGGGACCACAGCCTCTCCACCACTGGCCCCACCAGGACAGACCCCCACTGCACGCTGGCGAAGCACTGTTGGAAGCCTGACACGCTCAGTGTGGACGTGAAGAACGCCTTACGTGTATATTTCTCTGATTCTTCTCTGCAGCCTTTTCTGGTTTCAACTCCAGATTTTTTTTTGTGATTCTGCCTCTGTATCTGCCTCTCCCGCCAGAAAGTAGGTATCACAATATAGCAAGGACTGTGTCTGTTTTTGGGCAACTGTTCACGGAATGAATACACAGATGAATAAAGGAGTCTCCTGCTGTTACACTGACTCTTAGTAAAAATGCCATCTGGGCTTAGGACTCAATGCCAAGTGCTTTTAGGACAAAATCATGAGGCATCCATAGGAAGACGATTACTCTACCTTTTACAAATAGTCTTTATTGTTTGGTTATTTTATATTTTATCCTTTTTAGTAGAGACAGGGGTCTTGCTATGTCACCCAGACTGGTCTCCCAACTCCTGGCCGCAAGCGATCCTCCCACCTTGGCCTCACAAAGTGCTGAGATTCCAGGCTTGAGCCACGGCACCCGGCCTGTTTCAACTAAGGAAGCTAGCGTTTATCAGGCATCAACATGATTCCAGCCTGAGACTTCCAGCATATTTTTGTCTCTTCCCATTCCCACTCTGACTTGTCTTCATTGCTCAGATGAGGAGCCAGGAGCTCCCTGGAGTGAGGTGACAGCCAGGGCACCTGGGCAGCAGACCGCAGGGCCAGGACTGCAATTTCCAGCTTACCCTTCCGCCAACATCAGTCACGGAATCAGCCACTGCCCTGACAAGGGTCCATGTGACATGTGACATCTCTTATACTTCAGAAAGAATCTCGTTCTCCAAACTGAATCCTCTTTCCACCCAAAACATACAAGAATCTGACCTACCTATCACATGTATGTTCCCTGAAAATATATACATCTATTATGTATCAATAAAAATAGACATAAACTTTCTTGTTTTTGAAGACAGAGTCCTGCTCTATCTCACAGGCTGGAGTACAGTGGTATGATCTCGGCTCACTGCAACCTCCACCTCCTGGGTTCAAGCGATTCTCCTGCCTCAGCCTCCCGAGTAGCTGGGATTATAGGTGTGCGTCACCATACCCAGCTAATCTTTGTAATTTTCGTAGAGACGGAGTTTGGCCATACTGGCCAGGCTGGTCTCAAACTCCTGACCTCAAGTGATCAGCCCACCCCAGCCAACATACATTGATCTGCCACCCTGACGCCCCTCATCTGTGCTAAGCAGCTAGGAAACTTAAAAAATAAATAGAAAAACCTTTGTGCTCTTTTACAGTACTCATCCTAGATACCTGGTACATTTCTCAATACTAACATAAGATGTTTACTTCCCTTTTAGACATGTGTATTCACATTTTAAGTTGCCATAACTGAAGAAGCAATGGCCATCACCATTGCAGCAGGTACAGTACAGACACCTTCACACAAATCACCTCCCGACTCCTCACCATGGACAAGGCAGGTAGGACCCCATCCTACACATGTGGTTCCAGGTGTCTGCGAGTTAACTGACAGGCAGAGCTGGGACTCACACACAGCACTCATGGCCACCAGGCCACGGGGCCTTGATCCCTTTCCGTAACACCTATGCTTAAATCAAATCAAAGGAGCTGGAGGAACTAAGTGCCTGACCCTCCATCCTCACCAGGTTCACTCGGTTCCACCTGTGAGCACAGGAACACCTGGTCACCAGCGAGGTCTGCCGGAGCCAAGCCCGTGCTGAGGGTTCCTAAGCTCTACCGCACTGTCGATGCCGCTCACCCTACACTGCCTGAGCACCTCCTACCCCGGCTCTCAGGGTGCTCGTCTTCGGAAGGGAACAGGGAGGAAAACTATCACCATCTCCCTGCACACCAGGCAGACAGGCAAGCCACTGGCAGGGCTCGGGATGGCCAGAGGGGGTATGCCAGTTAAGGGGATGGGGGAGAACTCAGAACAATATTCTAAATATTTGAAGGAAAAAATTAAGGTGAGCTCCCTGTCACATCTTATTACAAAATAAATTTCAAATAGAAACTGTAAATACTTAGTATTTTTAAATGAAACAAAAACATCTACAGAAATATTTTAAAATGTAATGATCTTTTATAGTTTTGGGGTGGGAATGCTCCTTCTCAGAACCAAAAAGAGGTTGCAGAAGAGGATTTTCAGCTGCATGTGGTGTCTCACACCTGTCATCCCAGCACTTTGGGAGGCTGGGGCAGGTGGATCACTTGAGTCTAGGAGTTTGAGACTAGCCTGTGAAACATAGCAAAACCCTATCTGTACAAAAAAATACAAAATTAGCTGGTCATGGTGGCATGTGTCTGCAGTCCCAGCTACTTGGGAGGCTGAGATGGGAGGATCACTTGAGCCTGGGGAGGTCAAGGCTCCAGTGATCTGAGATCATGCCACTGCACTCCAGCCTGTCCAGCCTGAGTGACACAGTAAGAATCTGTCTCGCGGGGGGAACTATATATATAAAATTGCATGGCAAACTGGAAATTCATGTGACATCATAAATATACAAACCTAAAGCATAACCTAAACATACAGTTTATATAAATTAATGAAGTTTAAAACTCCAACAGAAAATGGGTGAGGGATACGACTGGATAGTGCATATGAGAAAAATGGTCACTCCCATCCATACAGGGGGATTTCAAGTTTGTTTCAGAAGCTTTTCAAAATTACATGCCCTTTGATCCAGCAACTCGACAAGTAGGCATCTGTCCTCGGGAAATACTCAGGCTTCTACACATGAAAGCACAGCAAAGACTGAGAAGGACTGGAACGTCCATCAGTGGAAAACAGGTTAAATGAGCTGTGCAAGAGTTCAGTGACACTGTGCCTCTCCATCAATTACACGGAAGAGCTCCACGTGTTGGTAAGTGGGAAAAAGCTTTGAAATGGTGTTTGATGCAATCCCATCTGTCCTATATTATACACATGTGCACATTTGGGGTATGAAAGGGGAAACTTATAGGATAATTACAAAACAAAGTATTTATAGTGGTTATTCCTGAGTGGTCAAGCTATCGTTAGTATTTCTACTCTTCTCTATGCTTCTGTTTATTCATATTTTATTTATTTTATTATTTTATTTTACCAGACAGAGTCTCTCTCTGTTGCTGAGGCGGCAGTGCAGTGGTAAGATCGCAGGGCTCAAGTGATCCTCCTGCCCCAGCCTCTTGAGTAGCTGGGACTACAGGCACATGCCTGCATGCCAGATGATAGAGATGGAGCCCTCCTGTGTTGTCCAGGCTGGTCTCAAACTCTTAGGCTCAAATGATCCTCCTGCCTCAAATGAGCCTCCCAAAGTGTTAGGATTATAGGCTTGACTGTACCAGGCCTACGCTTCTGCATTTTTTAGGTAGGTATCTTTGTTATTTAAAACTAAAGTTCGGCCGGGCACGGTGGCTCAAGCCTGTAATCCCAGCATTTTGGGAGGCCGAGGCGGGTGGATCACGAGGTCAAGAGATCGAGATCATCCTGGTCAACATGGTGAAACCCCGTCTCTACTAAAAATACAAAAAATTAGCTGGGCATGGTGGCACGTGCCTGTATTCTCAGCTACTCAGGAGGCTGAGGCAGGAGAATTGCCTGAATCCAGGAGGCGAAGGTTGCGGTGAGCCGAGATTGCGCCATCGCACTCCAGCCTGGGTAACAAGAGCGAAACTCCGTCTCAAAAAAAAAAAAAAACAACTAAAGTTAGTTTTTAAAAATACAAACAAACTCTGGGAGGAGGGTGAGTGATGGATTCATCATTCTATTTTTCTCTGACATATTCCTAAATTAAAGAAAGTAGAATTTGGCCAGGTGTGGTGGCTCACGCCTATAATCCCAGCACTTTGGGAGGCCGAGGCACCTGAGGTCAGGAATTTGAGACTAGCCTGTTCAACATGGAGAAACCCCGTCTCTACTAAAAGTACAAAATTAGCCGGGCGTGGTAGTGCGCGCCTGTCATCCCGGCTACTTGGGAGGCTGAGGCAGGAGAATCGCTTGAATCCAGGAGGCGAAGGTTGCGGTGAGCCGAGATCACACCACTGCACCCCAGCCTGGGCAACAAGAGCAAACTCTGTCTCAAAAAAATAAAGAAAGAAAATAGAAGCTTAAGATGTCAGCACAGATAGTCATTATGCCACTTAACAGATGCTCAGAGAGATTTTAAAAGTGCCCAATTCAAGATCTGCAGTGAGCCCGTTTTCCCAGTGTAGTCTCACAGGTGCACAGTGGCGTTTACAGGTGAAGCAGTGTGTGCCGGTCCCATGGAGGCTGGAAGGTAGGCGGTGAAGTGGCAGGGGAGACCATGTGGCTGGTGTCGAGGGCGCGCCCATGTCATCGCACGGCCACTGTGTCTTCATGACCGCTACTTCACCCTGTGTGACAGCCCTGTCCTGGAGAACTTCCCCGCTGCCCACCAGCCCCGGGGGAACTGCCCGAGGGTGCCGGCCAGCCAGGCAGGACACAGACAGGCACCCGGCTGCCAGAGTGCATCCGCTGTTCTGCACGGTTGCTGGAGAACCCGTTGTTTGAAATGACTAAAGCCACAATGTGGGTTTTACATCATGGTTAAAGGGAACTCACACGGGAATTGTACAGAAGGAAAAAAAATCTCAGCAGAAGAGTTGTTTGGTTCATTTATAACCACGCCCCTGCGCTGTGTGGGGAGGGCCTGGCCCGCTCCAGCAGGGACGTCCCCTCCCTCCTCACACTTGCTGGGCTGAATCATCTGCAGAGGTGGCAGGAAAACCGCCTCATTTACATACACCCTTTCCAGCAAGCACAGCCAGAGATTCCAATTCCCAGAGCCTCCCTGCCTCTCTAGAGACAACACAGCGCAGCGCGAATGCAGGGCAGCGTGGGCAGCAGTGGCACACAGAGCCTGTGCCCGGCTGGAGCTGAGGTCTGGCTGACATTGCTTTCTCTGACTGCGTTTCTGGCAGCAGCCACGGACACTGACGGGCTAGGCTGGGCTACCCCTGGCCTCCCTGACTGAGTAGGGCCCTTTCCAGGGGGATGGCCTCCTGGCTTCAAGCCTGAATCTCAACGATGAAATGAGAATAAATGAGCATTTAGAAATCTCAGGTTCACCCCTGTCAGCTTTAGCCTGATCTACAGGATTAGCTCACAAGGCCTAATTTCAGGAGAAAAGAAATCAAAGAAAAAAAATTGACATAAAAAACGAAAAACTGCCATCTGAGTCCCGTCCCACAGGACTACTAACACATCTTAGCCTTTCTGCCCGTCTTGAAAAGAATAAATGTCTATTTTTATCAGCGAGGCAGCAAAACCCATCAACATCTCCTGCTCATCTGCTCAAATGCACACGCCCGTGCCACTCATCACCGGGTGTTGCATCATCTGACACTTGGGAGGACCAAGAGATGGCCCTGCTTTTCCAGGAGTATGAAGAGAACAAAAAATAAAAAATAAAGAGATGGCCCGGCCCGCCAGGGGCCTCACAGCAGATGCCAGCGTCAGTGCCAGCGGATGCCTGGGCTGCGGGCAGCCCTGACCCTGGTGAGGCCCCATGCAGGGCTGTAGGGCACACGGCTCTCTTTTCTGGGTGCCAGGTCCAACACTGAACTTTGTACAAGATCTAACCCAGGAGGGTGAGAAAGGAGGGGATGACATAGGACAGCAAGAGGGACCAGGGGTGCCACACAGCAGCTCAGCCACTGCCAGCCTCAGGGTGAGGAAACAGACACCCACACGAGCATCCATGCCCCATGTGGGAAGATGCCTGAACCCCGAGACGGCATGTTCTGTGCTGGAGGACAGCTTCCAAGGCTCGGGTTAGGTGTTTGAAGCCGCTGCACCACAAAGATTCTCATAGGCAAAGACAGGACTCACCAGGAACCAGAAGTTTGGGTTCCATTACTTGAGGAAAACCAAATGCTGCTACCACCTCTACCCAGAGAGAGACTGCATCTCTCCTGCTCTCAGGCATCTTACCTACAGCTTTACCAGGAGAAGGCCCAGCCCTCCTCCAACCTGTGCCCGGCCTGACACCCATCTCCTCTGGGAGTGCCTCCATTTCCCTGTGTGTCTGAGCCCACGGTCCACTCTATGCACGGAAGCCATGCACCCCGGAGCTGCAGCTCTTCCTCATGCTTGCCCGATGGCCCTGCATGCCGAGCCCTGTCTGAACCCCACCAGAAAGAAGCACGTGCTGGCTGCTCTCCGCCTGCTCTACAAAGCTCAGTTTTTCCTAGTTTCTCCTGGTAAAACTGAAGGAAAGTGGCCTGCTGCTTCCTATGCCCACCCCTCCCACCCCGTTTCCGCCTCTGAAAACTGGAGCTACACCTGCCCCAAAGGGGCAGAATTACCTTAAATGGCACAACACCCCTGCACAGCAGAGCTGCTCTGCTCCAAAGATCTCAGGGCCCAAACCCAGCCCCCTCCTCGCGGGACCCATCGCAACTATGGGCTTACACCACCGGCCTCTCCATGGCTTTTCCGGCCTCTGCTTTTGCTCAATCTGCTCAACGACAGACCCATGACAACAAGGGCCAATGTCTCCAAAGCCAGCTCTCCCACCCTGCTGCTCAGGCTGCCAAGCTGAGGCCACTCTACCCCACGCTTCGCAGTTCACAGGCAGAGGTGCGAGCCTTCTCCTCAGACCTGGGAGCCCCGGTGGGCCTCCTCATCTTGCCAGCACTCACGATGGCCAGCAGTGTTCAAATCCAGGCTCAGGAAGCAGTCCCCAAAGCAGAACCATTGCCACACACATATAGTTTCTGCCACCCACTGACAGGCCAGCATCTAAAAGAGCTGTGCGCCGCTCAAAGCCCATTACGTGGCGGCGCACCGCCTGCGGTTTCCGTGTGCAAAATCCTGTGACCAGTGGGTACTCTGGCAATGAGATGCATACATGAGATAGGGGGCAGCCAAACTAACCACTCGGGCCACAACAGAAAGACGCATGCTGGGATCTGATACAAAGTCTGCTGGATTCTGAGGGATCGACATCCTTCGTGATGAAGAAGACAAAGCCTGTCCAAGAGCAGGAGGCCTGTGAATCCCCCACCCACAAACCTGCAGCTCCAGGTCCTGCACGCCCTGGTCTGGGTTTTGAATTTACACTACCTATAGGGTCCAGGCCACCGCCTAAGTGAGAAATTTAACACACCCAGCCACAGGGCTCAAAGCCATCTGTCTAACTGAGACGCCGGGCGTGCAGACCTCCCTCACGTGACTCACATCTTTTTACTTGTCTGGAAACCAAGGCCCTCTCATGATTCCCACCCCCGCCAAGACAAGGTTCTTGCTCTGTCTCCCAGGCTGAAGCGCAGTGGTGCAATCTTGACTCACTGCAACCTCTGCCTTCCAGGTTCAGGTGATCCTCCTGCTTCAGCCCCGGAATAGCCGGGATTACAGGTGCCTGCCACCACACCTGGCTAACTTATGTATTTTTCTTAGAGATGGGGTTTCACCATGTTGGCCATGCTGGTCTTGAACGCCGGACCTCAAGTGATCTGCTTCCCTTGGCCTCTCAAAGTGCTGGGATTACAGGTATAAGCCACCGTGCCCAGCCCTCTCATGATTTCAAAGGCAAATGGACACAAAGACACACTCAGACAACGCGATGGCCTCCATGAAGAGGAGATGCCTTGGCAGGGGCACTGTTAGAGCCAGAAAGAATCCAGCCAGCTTGATGAACCGCAATGCACTCCTATACGTGGGCAATGATTAGAAAAGTTGGTTTTACAAAGATGTCATTCGTAAACAACAAACACTGTAAGGCACCAAAGCGGGCCAGGCATGAAGGCTACTCGAAAGACGTGTTCTTGAATTACTCCTGTGCCCGGCCTGACACCCATCTCCTCTGGGAGTGCCTCCATTTCCCTGTGTGTCTGAGCCCACGGTCCACTCTATGCACGGAAGCCACGCACCCCGGAGCTGCAGCTCCTCAGCGAGGGCTCTGCTTCCCAGCCTCATGGTCCCTGCTCAGACTCTTACAGCACACGCGGAGAAGCTGGCGTCATGGGGGTCTAAAGATCCAAACACGCTGTTTCCCCATTCCGAGGAAAGTTACACCAGATGCCGTGTGGTTGTTTCACATTAGGATTCTGTGGACAGGGGCGCCACGTTACTGAGTGGCAGGGCGGTCGACAGTGCTCAGGCAGGATCAGTCTCCATCCCAGAAAGTCCCATCCCACCCCACACATGACTCCTGACACTCTTAGGGCCCTACCTTTAAGTCAATTCAAGGCCAGGTGCGGTGGCTCAGGCCTGTAATCCTAGCATGTTAGGAGGCCAAGGTAGGTGGATCACCTGAGGCCAGGAGTTCAAGACCAGCCTGGTAAACATGGTGAAACCCATCTCTACTAAAAATCCAAAAATTGCCCGGGCAAGGTGGGTGCATGCCTGGAATCCCAGCTACTCGAGAGGCTGAGACAGGAAAATCGCTTCAAGCTGGGAAGTGGAGGTTGCAGTGAGCTGAGATCGCACCACTGCACTCCAGCCTGGGCGACAGAGTGAGACTGTCTCAAATAAACACCTTGAATCTCGAATTGCATCTAGAATCTGTCAACTTCACCTCCACCATTAGCATGTAGGCCAGAGCCATCATCTTCTCCCAGCTGGATCACTTCACAGTGCCTACCAGGGTCCCCTGTGTCCACACAGCAGCCAGAGATACCAGGAAGGGCGGCCAGTTCATCCTTCCACTCTCAAGTCCCCCAGCATCTATCTCACCTGCACCCGCAATAGCCGGGCTCCCACGGGCTCTGGCCTAAGGCACCCAATGTGCTCCCGCCCCAGGGCCTTTGCACTTGTCTACTCCTTCCTCAGATCCCTGCGGTGTGCTCACCCACGCATCTCCTTCAGGTCTTTGCTCAATGTCACCTCCCTAGAGATGGCTGACTGCCTTGTGACTGCCTTATTAAAAGCGGTGCGTGCCCCCAGCAGCTCCAGGCCGCCCGCTGCGCTCTCCTTGACAGTGCTTGCTGCCTGGCACACTCCATCACCCGTCCTCCCTGCACTAGGGACACCCAAAGAGAACGTCTCTGTTTCTGCTCATTGGTCTATCCCAGTGCTTAGAAGCAGGTCTGCCAAGCGCTGGCTGATGGATGTGAACCACATGGGGAATGGTCTCCAGGCAGGTTCTAACTTTCCCTTTGTTCCCCCACCTCAGCAGTCTGGGGCTGCCTGCCCCAGACTGGTTGTTTCTTTTTCTGGAGCAGTGGAGCATGTGGCTGCCAGATAGTGCCGTCTCTTGGTGATATTTGCCTAGAACTGAACACATCCTCCCATCTACCTTACATCAGCTCTAGATTACTTACAACACCTAAAACAATGTACATGCTACATAAATGGTTATTATACTGTACTTTTTTGGACTTAAAATTTTGGATTATTTTAAATTGCTTTTCCCCCCCAAATATTTTCTACCCCTGGGTGAGGCACCTGCTTTGGTGGCTTTACCTCATAGGCCAGTCAGCAGCCGGCCAGCACACGGAAACCTCACAGGCCCCCTCCTCCATGGCCTTTCGCCTTCAGGTTGAAGATAACCTGCAGCCTGAATCCCTGAATAGCTGCCTGGAGCAGAGTAGCTAAGCTCACATGCCCTGGAAATTTACATGAAGGAAAAATAAGCTTCTATAGGGTTTGTATTCCTACAAGAGCCACTGCGTTTACATCTGTGTGTTTAAAGAATTTCGTCCATCACAAGGATCACCTCCCTCTCCCCAGAGTCACCATGTTTTCCACATGAACACCTGAGGGTCCTTATTTTTTAACAGAGTAAAGTAGATGTTAAAAATAAGTATCACGAAGGGAAAGTTTAGCCTCAGTTGATGTTATCCCTTCTGTGACATTTTCCTATTACACATCAAAATCTCCCCAGCCCACATAGCTGTAAGGTCATGTTGGCAACACTGTCATTTTAGAGAAAAAACTGTCCTCTCCCCAGTGATATATTTAGAAATCCAGCATTTCAACTCAGCATTTTCTTAGGTATGAGAGTACTCCCACATTTACCTTACATCACAATCACGGCACATTGTGAAAAGAAGTACTGTTCTAATGTTAACAAACAGGGCACATGTGGACTAGTAAACCATACATCGCGGTGTTAGAAAACCGTGGGAAAACACTGTGAAATACGCTTCAGCCTGACGTCAAACCTCCCTGCAAGCTTCAGCAGGCTTCTGCAGCCCATTCCCGGGGCTCAAGCTAATTCAATTGCATGGAGCTTCAACTTTAATTCCCCACACTTGGAATGAATACAGCTCCCTGAGGGATACTTAAAAGCAAATTTAGCAAATGACAGAAATCGGACAATTTCCCCAATTTGTCCAACCAGCTATTTGAAATATCTATTCTAAACACTGGCATCCCATTTTTCTCCTAGTCAGAATAATTAGTTAGGAGTAAACTGCTCAAAATCAAGCAGACAAAATATCCAGGAGTGTTTGCTTCTTTAATCAATTCCTTCCTGAAGAGAGAGGAGCTTACAATTTAAAACAAATCGAAACAGCTTTCTGTTTCCTCAGAGGACCAAAGACAAGTTAACCACGACACCTGCACGCATCTTGGATCCCAGGCCGTGCCAGGCCCAGTGTCCCGGCTGCATCTTTTAAATGACATAATTATGGATGTCCTTCTATTATTCGCTATCAGAAAGGCAGGCCCTGCGGCTGGCCCCAACTTCAGAAACCAGCCCAGAATTGGCGGGGGCCTCGGACAGTGTGAGCTGACTGAGGCCCCCACGGTGGCGCGGTGGAGATTAGTGGCGGGGTCCAACCTGGCCCTGTGGACCCGGCTTAGCAGAAGGTGGGACGCCAGATCTCACCGGGGAGTCTGTCAGCCAAAAACACACACTTTAAAGCAGTGCGCACGGTGCCTGCAGGCTCCAGGCCGGGTTGTTTGAGAGCTGGGATGATAAACGTGCATGGGAGGAGGGATCCTGGGCCAGGTTTCTTCCTTCCTCTTGTTAGAATTCAGATACATTTACCACCGAGCCGTCTTCAAGTGCACACTGTGGTGGACTTCAGCACATTCAGTGTTGTGTAGCCAACACCACCACCCAATTCCCACGCACCTTCATTACCCCAAAGAAGCCACATGCCCAACTAAGCCGTCACGCCCCCTTAGCCTCCAAAGCCTCCTAAGCCTCACGCCTCCAAAGCCCAGCCCCTGGCACACACACCTGCGTTGTCTCAATGGCTCTGCCTGTTCTGGACATTTCCAGAGGTGGAGTCGAGTGTGTGGCCCTCTGCGCCTGGCACCCCCGCCCCCCCTGACATGCTGGCCTTGAGGCTCATCCATGCTGCAGCCATGTCTGAGCTCCACTGGGGCCAGATTTAACAGACTCCCTCCAGAGGGGCTCTCCAGCCCCATACTACTGGAAAGCCCCTCTCTCCAGGCCGTGGCGGACTGGGCTGGGGGCCTCCTTGTGTCCTCACCCTCTGCCCTTCAACTGTGCAGCCCCTTCCACAGAATCAAGCTCAGCCAGGTGCCTTCCTGGCCAGTGGCACAGTTGTGAATGTTCCGCATCCCTCGGGGCTCGAAAAGGTGCCTGCCGCTGCTCTGCTTGCTACTGCTGAGACTCGCACCTGATGAGCCGCCCCTCTCTCAGGACCAAGGAGCCCGCATGGAGTGGGCCATCATCCAGGCCCATGAAAGGCCCTAGCCAAGGTGGCCGAGAGGCTGAGCTGGCCCCTGACCAGGTGTCCCACTGGTCATGCAGCCCCAGCAGCCCCGGAGGCTCACACACAGCAGGAAATGTTGCTGTGGACCACAGGGATTTGAGGCACACCAGGGAAATGATGAACGGGGCAGACACTCCTAACTCACTGGAATGAGAGAAGCGTGCTATGCACTGTCAGAGAGTCAGAAGCACCATGCTGGTCTCTGCGCAGTGGCACCTTTCATCCAGCTGGGAGTGCATGCTCAAAACCACGTAAGCAAAAATGCTTAGGCATGTTGAAATTAACAGCTAATTACGTGTACAAATACCGATTCAAACAAAGCAACCGTAAAAAGGCATTTTCAAGACAAGGGGAAAATCTGGGAGGTGACTGTATTTTGTGACATCAAGGAATGACCATTCATCATGGATCATGGAACGGTGATTCAAGTTTTTAAAAGACTGCTCATCTTTCCGAGATGGGCACTTAAGTATCTCTGGACAAATGTGTGATATGTGGGATTTGCTTCAAAATATTCAGGTAAGGAAGTAAGATTGGCTATGGTTGATGCTGCTTGAGGCTGGGTGATGAATACGTTAGACTTTCTTCTTTCACACATATTTTAATTTTAATTTTTTTTTCTTCTTTTCAAGGTATCATCTTGCTCTGTTGCTCAGGCTGGAGTGCAGAGGTACAGTCTTGGCTCTCTGCAACCTACACCTCCTAGGGGCAGGCAATCTTCCCACCTCAGCCTCCTGAGCAGCTGGGAGCACAGGCGTACGCCACCATGCCCAGCTAATTTTTTGATTTTTGGTAGAGACAGCTTTCGCCATGTTGCCCAGGCTGGTCTCAACCTCCTGAGCTTTAGCGATCTGCCTGTATCAGCCTCCCAAAGTGCTGGGATTACAGGTGTGAGCCAATGCACCCACTCTTAAAAGTATTTTCTTTTTCGTTTTCTTTGAGACGGAGTTTCGCTCTTGTCACCCAGGCTGGAGTGCAATGGCATGATCTCGGCTCATCGCAACCTCTGCCTCCTGGGTTCAAGCAATTCTCCTGCCTCAGCCTCCCGAGTAGCCGGGATTACAGGTGCGCACCACCATGCCCAGCTAATTTTCTGTATTTTTAGTAGAGACGGGGTTTCACCTTGTTGACCAGGATGGTCTCGATCTCTTGACATCGTGATCCACCCGCCTCGGCCTCCCAAAGTGCTGGGATTACAGGCATGAGCCACCGCGCCCGGCCTTAAAAGTATTTTCTAAAGCTTAAACAAATATACCAGCAAATGAGGGAATGATCAAAATCAAATGGGATAACTCAGCCTGGGCTGAAGACAGACGGTAGTGCAGGGCTCTGGGACAGGGAGGACACATGGGGACAGCACTCCAGGCGTGTCTGAGGCCGCACAAGGCCACCGTGCACTGTCCTCTAGGGGAGGGTCTGCAGCTTTCAAAGGGGTGCCCAGCGGTAGGTCAGAAGCCATGTTGGGCCCAGCTGATGAAGACCTCACCGGCTGGTCCAGGGGTAGTTCTAGTTCCCAGCCATCGCTCTTGACTATAAACTTGGACAAGAAAAGGAATGATGACAAATGACTGATGAAATTAAAGGCGCTTTCCGGAAGAGAGGAGAAAGCTCCAAACCTGCTGAAAGGCTTCAGAACTGGCGCAGGGGCAAAGCGAGAATGGGAAATGGAACAGCTAGGGTGCAGGAAAGGCTGCCGGGTGAAGGCCTCAGCAAATGGACAAGTCAGTTACCACCTGTAAAATGAAGCACTGTGCCAGCAACTGCTTTCTTTTCTGCACTCCGCTCAATATTCCATGACTTCGAGGCTTCAAATATGCTCAACATGACCAGTGTCATAAACAAATGATGCAGATAAGGCTGCTTTTTCATAATTATGAATCAGTCATGCTCACAGTAAAATACTTGCAACTCAGAAAGGTTTCCTATAAAGAAGGTAAAATGTTTCCATAATTAAACATGCTGAGGAATACCAATGAAGTATATCTTTCCAAGGCATCAGTGACATTGTAATTTGTCTGAAGAAACCAAGTAGGTTCTGATCCCTAAGGAGGGGGCCCGGGGAGCTGCCTCTACGCGTTTCCAGCACAGGAAGAACTTGCAGGCAGGAGCGGAGCCCCCACCTACCGTGAAAACAAGCGAGGAGCTCGCAGTTCACTTAACGCTGTTGACAGTTCCTGGAAACTGCAAGTTTAAGTGACGTGATGTTTAACAAATCATTTTTTTTCCTAATCAACATAGTAACAAAACAGCATTATTTGAGAACCTGATGTACTTTGCTTTGCTTAAAAATGCAGTTTCTGGCTGGGTGCGGTGGCTCACGCCTGAAATATCAGCACTTAGGGAGGCCAAGTCGGGTGGATTACGCGGTCAGGAGATCAAGACCATCCTGGCTAACATGGTGAAACCCTGTCTCTACTAAAACTACAAAAAAAATTAGCCAGGCATGGTGGGCATGCCTGTAATCCCAGCTACTTGGGAGGCTGAGGCAGAAGAATCACTTGAACCCCAGCTACTAGGGAGGTGGAGGTTGCAGTGAGCAGAGATTGCACCCCTGCACTGCAGCCTGAGTGACAGAGTGAGACTTTGTCTCAAAAAACCAAAACAAAATGCAGTTTCCAAGAACCACAACGTTAAGTGAGGACTTACTAAACGTTCTCCAAAAGCTGATGCTGTTGGCATAATGTGAAAAAACAGCCAAAGTAAGCCAATACATTTTGACAAGGCTTGGAAGCACAGAAAATTAAAACTTTTATCATTTAAAAATGGGCTATGTGCAATGGTGTCCACATGAAGTCCCAGCTACTCGGGAGGCTGAGGCAGGAGGATTGCCTGAACCCAGGAATCCAAGGCTGTAGTGTGCTATGACTGTTCCTGTGAATAGCTGCTGCACTCCAGCCTCGGCAACCTAGTGAGACCCCCGTCTCACCCCCACCCCTTAAAGAAAAATTATATATACACATATATGGAAACAACCCAGTGTCCACTGATGAATGGATGGATGAACAAAATGTATTCCATCCCTACAGGGGCATATTACACACCCATGAGAAGGAACGGGGCACTGGCACAGGCTATGATATGGATGAGCCTTTAAAGCACTGTTAGGCGGGAGAAGCCAGACACAAAGGCCACATGGATGACCTCAGGCATAGGCAACGTCCAGATCAGGCCAATGTATGGAGATGGAGCACAGAGCGGTGGGTGCCAGGGGCTGCGAGGGGGCCACGGGAAGCTTCTGTTCCCGGTGACAGAAGCATTCTGGACCTAGACGGAGGTGAAGCACGCACAACATTGTGAAGTACTCAACGCAGCTGAATTGTGTACTTTCAGCCAGTTCATGTTTTCTTCTGCGTATTCTACAAACATGTAACATCTAATCAATAATCAATGAATCTGTTCAGCACTCGGCTCCTTTATGCTCCCCCTGGAGGAACTGGTACCTTCCCCTGTGGCCTTTGTTGAAGAGCACACTGAATGAATGAATGAATTCTCAGCAACAACAGATTCTTCAGGTCTTTACCCACCACACACCGTGGTGATCTGGGCCTGACTGGAGAAGGCGAAGCTGTTGTTTCTCAGCCATTAGCATTAGATAGCATTTCAGAGGTGGATGTCACACTTGGCATTTTTCACACTGCCATTTATTACCATTCTGACCTCTCTCCCCGCCAGCACACTCGGGCCTCCTGGCACATCCCCAGGGCGGGCAGCAAATCTGCAGAGCTCTGGCAGCACAGTGGCCACTTTCCTTGTCTCCTTCTCTGTGCAAATCACCACAGTCCCACAGATATCAGCCACATTACCCTCTACTGTTTTCTCCACCATCATCCATGGAGACCACAACAGACAAGTCTGCAGCTCCTCTGCTTCACTGGCTCTGTGGCACCACCCAGCACTATTCGGGGCCCTGAGCTGCCTGCAGCTGGCAGGGAGGCATCGAGCAAGCAGGGGACCAGAGCAGGGACCTGAGCAGACACCGTGGACATAGCAGGTCTGGGCTGAGGGAAGGCCACAGCTGGCAGCACTGCGTGCCACCTGGGACTACGCCCACAACTGCCCGGGTGGTCACCAGCCAGGACAATCCGCGGAGAAGTGCCATTCCCCAGTATCCGCTAGGCAGGCCAAGCACCTGTGGTTTGGGGCCACTGATCCAGCACCCCTAAAACGCCAAGTCAGACAAAAGCAGTGAGGAGTGTCCCTGCCAGCTGCTCCAGGACAGCAAGGGTCACAGAACAGCGTCTGGCAATGGCTGGACACCTGAGTCAGCCCTGTGGGTGGATGGGGCACCCCTTGCAAGAATCTGCAACTGGGCCGGGGGCCCATGGCCCTGCCCCCTCACGCACGCCACAGCCCCTCCCCGCCCATCCCCTCAGTTCTAGCGCTGGGTCACTTCCTCCCCAGACCTAACAGCCATGGGACCCCAAAAAACATCTGCAGATCTGGCAAGCATCTCTTGAAGGCTCAGCTGTGCCCGGGGCTGGCGGCCGCCTCAGGGCCTCCCAGCCCTTCCCTGGGGCCATGGGCTTGTGCGTATCACCAGAAGGGAAAGGAAAACCCAGCTATAGCCAAGTGCTAGGCTGCCCCAAAGAGGGCTGCAGGAGCCTTAGCTACCTGGCAAGGTTCCATGTTCCTTAAGAAACCCATTTTGGTCGGGCACTACTTCAGCTCATTGGGTTCTCAGCGGAGAAAGGCTGTTTGCCTTCCATGGCCTTTAAAAAAAAAAAAAAGAAACAAACAAACCCATTTTGAGCCAATCTTAGAAAGAAGAAATTTCAATGAGCAGAAAGGGGGAACCCAGGATGGGCACCACACCAGGCAGCGCAGGGGGTGGGCAGTGGGGCCTCCTGGGTGGGCTGGGGAGATCAGAGGGGCTCCGGCCCACGTCTGGGGTGAGGCTGTATTATCTAAACAGCTGGGAACCTTGAGACTCTGCAAGTAGGAGAGTGGTCACAGTAGGTTGGCATGGCGGCCCGCCCATCGCCCCTGCCCACGGCTCTGGCACCATCACTTTTGCTATAGCTGCAGCCTCACTCCCTCTGGAATCTGCCATCTCAGTGAGGCCTCCCTCACCACCCTGCCTGCACATACCTCACACTTCATCCTGAATGGCTGCCCATCATCAGATCATAAGCTCTCTCAGGGCAGGAATGGTTTGTTTTGGTCACTGCTTTCTCTTCAGCATCTAGAAGAGGGCCCAACACAGAGCAGGTGCTCAAGACATTAAATAGACAACCGAATGAATGAAAAAGAGACTGCAAAGGCCAGGCACAGGGGCTAGCACCTGTAATCCCAGCACGGTGGGAAGCCAAGGCAGGTAGATCACTTGAGCCCAGGAATTCAAAACCACCCTGGGAAACACAGCAAGACCTTGACTCTACATTTTAAAAAATTAATAAAATAATAATAATTAATAATAATAAAAAAGCCGGGTGTGGTGGTGCATACTGGTAATCCCAGCTACTCCAGAGTCTGAGGCAGGAGGATTGCGTGAGCCAGGAGGTTGAGGTTGCAGTGAGCTATGATCAGCCACTGCACTTCAGCCTGTGTGACAGAGTGGATCCTGTCACTCCTGACCTCAGTTGATCCACTCACCTCAGCCTCCCCAAGTGCTGGGATTACAGGCATTGAGCCTCCTCACCCAGTCAGAGGCTTTCTTAATAAGGAAATAACTTAAAAACTTCTCCACACAAAGTAAAAAGAGAATTCCAACCCTCTGAAGACACCGCTACCAAAAGCAGCCTATTTTCACCATGAGCATGAAGCCCGGTTCCCACACCCGCAGTCCAAAAGAGAACACAGGCCCAGCCCAGGCTGGCTCCTGAAGGCGACAGGCCCCTGGGCCCCATTGCCACTGCACCAGAGGGATGAGGAGCCCGTGTCCTGCCCACGGCCAACCCCTCCATCTGCTCAAGGCCACTCCATCCCAAGACTTCAAAAACAAACACAGACACCCAAATCCCTCATGGACTCAGCCAGGAAGCCACTCCATGCAGATGAAACTTTAGATTCCAAATTAGATGGTCTTCTTGGGTGGTTTTATTAAAGTATGTTGGTAAATCATGAAACAACTGTATTAAAGTGGAACATCTCTCTGAAACTCTGGGATTAAGTAGACACACTTGCAGGTGCAGCTCATTCAATAGCGTTAAACAGAACAGGTGTTAAGAGTCTTCTAACTTAGCGGTTCTCTAAGTGTGGCCGGGGGAGCTTCAGGGGGATCCCCAGGGCCGGGGCCACTTATGTCTTCCCTGTGCTGACATTTGCTCCAGCAGCTCTGGTGTAACTGCCGTGCATCTGCACAGCTCAAGGTGGCAGTGCCAGGTGGTACCCTCAGATGTTTGACTCACCGCCGCAGCGCACACGTGGCACAGGGATGAAACCGGCCGACCTGACAAAGTTCTGGAGAAAGCAGCAAGAAGCACCAAGTTTATTCCACACTGACTCTTAAGCCTTTTTTATTTTGAGATGGAGACTTGCTCTGTCGCCCAGGCTGGAGTGCAGTGGTGCAATCTAAATGCACTGCAACCTCCGCCTCCTGGGTTCAACCGATTCTCCTGTCTCAGCCTCCCAAGTAGCTGGGATTACAGGCACCCACCAACATGCCTGGCTAATTTTTGTTTTCTTCAGTAGAGATGGGTTCCACCATGTTGGCCAGGCTTGTCTTGAATTCCTGGCCTCAGATGATCCACCCGCCTGGGCCTCCCAAAGTGCCTGGATTACAGGGGTGAGCCACTGTCCCCAGCTTTTTTTTTTTTTTAAGACATCTCACTCTTGTTGCCCAGGCTGGAGTGCAATGGCGTGATTTCAGCTCACTGCAACCTCCGCCTCCTGGGTTCAAGTGATTCTCCTGCCTCAGTCTCCCTAGTAGCTGGGATTACAGGCATGTGCCACCATGCCCAGCTAATTTCGTATTTTTAGTAGATGGGGTTTCTCCATGTTGGCCAGCTGGTCTCAAACTCCCCACCTCAGGTGATCTGCCCACCTTGGCCACCCAAAGTGCTGGGATTACAGGCATGAGCCACTGCGTCCAGCCTCTTAAGCCTTTTGAACGTTCTGTGTGAGGAACTGGGAGGTACACATACCGATATACCCCTAAGTGTGAAGCTACCCCGAAGACAGAGTGTGGCCTTGAGAGCTACGACCTGGAGTGGGGTGCGGGGCAGGTATCTTCTCCAAGCTGACCGAGTTACCTGGGCTGACAGTGTTTGTTACGATCATAAAATTCATGCTTTAATGTAAAAATTAGAATTGTGGAAAACTCATATTCGCCAAGCTTCCAAATACTAAAAAGACTTCTGGTGAGTTCAGCAGTGTTCATGTATGGGATGTTTTGATCTGTACAGTTAAACGCGTCAGTGCTGGAAGGCCCGTGTCACTCCGTGAGCCAGTGTGTTAAAACCCTGGTGCATGACAGATAACCCGCATGGACGACAGGATGCATCTGAGCTGTAACTGACAAGGTTTCAGATTCTACACTGCAGCTGACTTTTAAGAAACTACTGCTTTTTCTGGCCAGGTGGAGTGGCTCATGCCTGTAATCCCAGCACTTTGGGAGGCTGAGGCTGGTGGATCACCTAAGGTCAGGAGTTCGAGACCTGCTTGGCCAACATGGTGAAACCCCGTCTCTAGTAAAAATACAAAATTAGCTAGGCATGGTGGCTGTAATCCTAGCTACTCGGGAGGCTGAGGCAGGAGAATCGCTTGAACCCAGGAGTTGGAGGTTGCAGTGGGCTGAGATTGCACCACTGCACTCCAGCCTGGGCAACAAGAGTGAAAAAGACCGTCTCAAAAAAACAAAAACAAAAAACCACTACTGCTTTTCAAGTTTTGGTGTAGTAGCAAGAAATATCCGTAATTATCTGAAAAGGCCATGAAAATAACCCTCCCTTCCAGCTACACAGCTGCATGAGGCCAGATTTTTTTTTCTTATACTTCAGCTAAAACAACGCATTCCCCCCGTCCACAGAATCCAGAAGCCAGCTGATGCTTTCTATTAAGGCAGACCTTAGGGAGATTGAGGGAAAATGTAAAACTACACCACTCTTTTCATTACATTTTGTTTTAGAAGTTATCTTCCATAAAAACATTTATATTAATAATTATTATTTATTATTATTTAATTATTATATAATTAATATCATATAATTAATAAGTATTAATTATTATTATAATACATAGTATAATATATTTATATAATAATATATTATTATATAAATATAATAATATATTATAATTATATTATAATTATATATGAATATATAGTATATATAATATATATTATATATGAGTATATATAATATATATTATATATGAATATATATAATATATTTCGTATATATTATATTTCGTATATATATTATATACGAAAGTACATACATATACTATATAATCATATAATTATATATAAGATATATGATTAATATAATATATATTATTATAATATTAATGATTAATAATTTATATTAAAGCATCAATAAAATGATGCTTTATTATATCTGTTTTTTAACCTCCTCTTTTAATTTGTAATACAATAGATATAACCCACATAACTAAATGGTGTTACAGTGAAACCCAAGTTTCTCTTCAAAGAATCAGTATGTTCAGCTCTTTTTGTTTTATTTTATATTTTTAATAATATATATATTTTTTTGACATGGAGTTTTGCTCTTCTTGGCTAGGCTGGATTGCAATGGTACGATCTCCGCTCACTGCAACCTCCACCTCCCAGGTTCAAGCAATTCTCCTGCCTCAGCCTCCCGAGTAGCTGGGATTACAGGCATGCACCACCACAGCTGGCTAATTTTTGTATTTTTAGTAGAGATGGGGTTTCACCATGTTAGTCAGTCTGGTCTCAAACTTCTGACCTCGTGATCCGCCTGCCTCGGCCTCCCAAAGTGCTGGGATTACAGGTGTGAGCCACCATGCCCAGCCTGTTCAACTCTTATTTTTAATTCTCTATTTTAAAGTTCAACTTCTTTGTAATTCCAGCAAACAACCTTCTCCACCGGTTCTAATCAGTAGTTCACATCTGTCCATTCCCCGCCACCCCCTCCCCCTGCTCCATCCTGACTCATCCAAGTCACCTCCTGTGGTCACCTTCTTCGACCCAGGTCACCCCTGGCCACCTGCTCTGACCCTCCCATAACCATCCTTCCCGCCGAAACACCCACCCTGCCACTCCAGCTCAGACCCCTGCTCTCTAATATAGCCAATTGGGATTAGTCTAGCTTGTGTGGTCCAACCCTAGCCAACAGGGGAATGACACAGCAGTAGGGGCGACCCCCATCAGAAATAAGTACGCCTTTTCCCCCCTTGTCCAAGCGTGTGCTCACCATTGCGCCATTCGTGCACCGCACCCTTCTATAGAAGTAAACTGCCTTGCTGAGAGGATTTATCTTCAAGTGCTATTTCTTTTTTTTTTTTGAGAAGGAGTTTCGCTCTTGTTACCCAGGCTGGAGTGCAATGGCGCGATCTCGGCTCACCGCAACCTCCGCCCCCTTGGGTTCAGGCAATTCTCCTGCCTCAGCCTCCTGAGTAGCTGGGATTACAGGCACGCGCCACCGTGCCCAGCTAATTTTTTGTATCTTTAGTAGAGACGGGGTTTCACCATGTTGACCAGGATGGTCTCAATCTCTTGACCTCGTGATCCACCCGCCTCGGCCTCCCAAAGTGCTGGGATTACAGGCTTGAGCCACCGCGCCCGGCCCAAGTGCTATTTCTTTTGTGGCATCAAATTTTTACTTATAACAATGGTCTTTGGGGTTTTCAATTACAAGAATGTAAGGGAGTCCTGACCCAAAAAGGGCTGAAGAGCTGCTGTCTGAATGTCCTTTTCTGGGAGTGGACTGTCATCTAGAGTATTTTCTTAAAAACACAGCAGCCCAGCCAGAGGTCTCTTCAGGAATAATGGTAACACTGGCAGAATCAGCAACATATGGAACTCTGTCCACAAGATCACTGCAGAAATTCAGGTCTGGTGTCTGTAAGACTATAAGAACAGCTGGCCAGGCATGGTGGCTCATACTTATAATCCCAGCACTTAGGGACACTGAGGCGGGAAGATCATTTGAGCCCAGGGGCTTAAGAGCAGCCTGGGCTACGTAGAGAGACCTTGTTTCCACAAAAAAAGTTTTTTAAGTAGCCAGGTGTAGTGGCGCATGCCTGTGGTCCCAGCTACTTGGGAGGCTGAGGTGGAAGGATCACTTGAGCCCAGGATGTGGAGGCTGCAGTGAACCGTGATCATCCCTACTACACTCCACCCTGGGCAACAGAGCGAGACCCTGTCTCAAAAGAAAAAAAAACAGCCACAGCATGGGTTTGTTGGTGAAAGACTGTTTGGTTAGATCCATCCAAGGTAACTGAGCTCTCTAACCACCGTCTCAGGGCTCAGATGAGCATTCCAGGCACCGGCAATCAGGACCAGGACCCACTCACTCACCATGATATGCGTCCTGCGCTGACTTAGGGTGTGAGGAGGAGAGCAGGCCTGCGCTCTGGACAGGACACTCTCTCCAGGAAATGACAGCCCAGAAAAGGGGAACAGACGCACATGGAGACCCGGAGCATAATGAACACAGAGCTGACCGCCAGTGAGCACATGAGCACTGAGGGGAGTCCCCTGATCACCAGGCGAGCCACAGCAGGCCTGCAGGTTGAAGTTGACTTATCAGTGTCCACGGATTCCCCAACTATTATTCCCCAACATAAACAACCCTGAAGGGAGAGGGCGATGGAACTGGAGCTCAGAATCCTCCACTGCAGGGGCCAGAACACACTGGGTTTTTTTGTTTGTGCTTTTGGAGGTTTGGCAAATCATCTTGTTACCTCTAAGTTTATCCAGTTACCTCAGTTCAAACAACTATTTATCAGGTACTCAAGGGAAAGACAGCAAACATCATTCACTTCAAAATGCATGAAATATCACCAGGGAAGAGGTCTGGGCAAACAGGAGCCCTTCTCCAGCCTCGAGAGCAAACAGCCTTCTGCACCTGGCCACGGGGTGGGAGGAGGAAGAGCTGGCAGCCACTCCCGGCTGGCGAGGAATACTCTCAAGACTCACTGGCCCTCTCAGCTTCCGGGAATCCCACAATCAGCCTTCCGTTTCCTTTTTTAGTTTAACCTTAAAAAGTACACAAACAGGCCAGGCGCTGTGGATCACCTGAGGTCAGGAGTTCAAGACCAGACTGGCCAACATGGTAAAACCCCGTCTCTACTAAAACTACAGAAAATTAGCTGGGCATGGCAGGCGCCTGTAATCCCAGTTACTCAGGAGGCTGAGGCAGGAGAATCTCTTGAACCTGGGGAGTGGGGGTTGCAATGAGCCAAAATCGTGCCACTGCACTCCAGCCAGGGTGACAGAACAAGACTCTGTCATCCCCCAAAAAAGAACCCTGCCCTGAAGCTGAGTGTCCTCCTATCTGCAACTCTAACCTGGCACTGCACACAAGCCCAGCAAAGTCTGGGCCCACGACGGGACCAGACCTCCGTGCACTGACAGCTACAGCACCAGGGCCTAAAGGGGAAGATCAACGCACATGCCAAGATGACCCACAGAAGCGGAGGGCCGCAGGGTGCCCCAAACAGCTGTGAAACATCCACCTTCAACTGCGACAGCTTTACAAGGCCCTTTCACCTTCTCACTCACTTGTCATGATGCTCCAGGAAAGCAGGAAGCTGGAGGAGGAGCGTCAGAAAAATGCCCCAGTGTCAGCCTGGGGGCGGGGAGGTGGGGGAGGTTGGACATTCCCTCGGTCCTCCGCACCCTGCAGAATCAGCCTCCTCACAGGCTGCACCAGAGGGAACCAGACAGAAACAGACTCTGAAACCCATGGTGTAAAAACAAAAGCAAAGGGGCTGGCCCCAGTGGCTCACACCTATAATCCTAGCACTTTGGGAGGCCGAAGCAGGCAGATCATTTGGCTCACACCTATAATCCTAGCACTTTGGGAGGCCGAAGCAGGCAGATCATTTGAGGTCAGGAGTTCAAGACCAGCCCAGCCAACAGCAAAAACCCATCTCTGTTAAAAACACAAAAATCATCTGGGCATGGTGCTAAGCACCTGTAGTCCCAGCTACTCTGGAGGCTGAGATGGAAGAATCACTTGAACCCGAGGCAGAGGTTGCAGTGAGCCGAGATCCTGCCATTGCACTCCAGCCTGGGCAACAGAGCGAGACTCCATCTCAAAACGAAACAAAACAAAAGCAAAGGCAGAATTCAAGTCAATATTCATTTATTCAAAACAGTGTCCTGAGAAAACCACATTCAACTGATTGTTCTTTAATGAAATCACTGGGAAGTCCAAACGCACTAAACTCTGAGTCAATGTTGTCCCTTTATTCCTTGATGAAGTTTGCTCTACTTCAGAAAAGTCCCCCAAAAGTCCCGCATGTTTGCATAATTATGGCAAAGCAATGCAAGCTGCTCTCCTCGTGTCTTCAGCAACCTGTTGCAGTGACAATTCACCTCACACACTGCTGACACGTCCTCCATGCTCTGGGGTCCAACAGCCAGAGCACGAGCACAGGAGAGTCAGGTTCTAGAACCTGGAGGTGCCGCCAGGTCCGAATCCAGGATCCAGTGCTTACTGCTGCATGACCTGAACCTCTCTGTGCCTCAGTCTCCTCACTTCCAAAACGGGAGGGTGGCAGGACCCACAGAGTCATGGGCGCTCAAAGCCCTTGGCAAGCGCCTGGCACTCAGCACTCTGCGTTCCTGTGTTAACTGCTGCTGCTATCGCTGAAGTCACAAGCACTCACTCTAACCGCTCCAGCCACTCCTGGAGCCTCAGACTTCATCCGTGTGACTCTTGGTCCCATCTTTTCATCACACGCAAGCCGGGGCCACTCCCAGCCGACGCAGCCATTCAAACACTCATTATCCACAGCACAATTCCACAACTGACTGTTTTATGAATCCCAATTTGCCACACGCAGCATTTAAAACATGCCACTTTTAAAATAAACAAAAGCAGGCCAGCACAGTGACTCATGCCTGTAATCCCGGCACTTCAGGAAGCTGAGGTGGGAGGCTCCCTTGCGCCCGGGAGGTCCAGGCTGCAGCAAGCTGAGATTGTGCCACTGTACTCCAGCCTGGGCAACAGCGTGAGACCTCATCTCAAAATAAAATATAAAACAAAGAAACCAAAATAAAATGAACAAAAATGGAGTGAGATGATGGAGACCGCCCCCTGGCCGGGCCTGCAAGACAGCGCCGATGGCCCAGAGCAGCCATAGTCACTCATGCCATAGTGTCCCCAGCCCAGGCAGCATTCCCGCCAGGCATACACAGGCTCCTGAGTTCGAAGCCAAAGAACCAGCATGAAGCAGGGCCCGCCCCACTGCCTGCCCAGGAGCTGAAATTTCAGGGACAGAAGAGAATGGCTGACATCAGGTAGGAAATGTGGCTTCTGCCCACTGCAGCCCGTTTAGTGGACTGCCACCGTTCAATGAAACCTGTACCACGCTCAAGGTTGTTTTGCTTTTCAGGACCGGACCACCCTCTCGCTCGCTCGTGTCTGTGGCAGCTCCCCGCGGCTTCGCCACAGCGGCGCCCCTCGCACACCACAGGTCCTGCCCGGGTCTGCTGTGAATTAAACACTACTGAGCTGCAACAGTCATGTGTTTGCTTTGTCTCTTTGAGGCTTTGTTTAGAAACCAAACTTTGACAATAACCAAGCAAACAATGGGACCAAATACCTGCAAACTCACTTAAAAGAACAAAAGGTACCTGTTCCAGTTCCAAGGGCACTTTGTAAGAAACACGTGCTTTCTAATATCATTCATCTGTATCAACGCGGACCCTCTCATCTGTGACCCCTAAGCCATGTGGCTCACCCTCAGAGCACGCGTCTTCCTCAGAGCAAGACAACGTTTGCACTGGGTCCTCCACATCCTTGTAACCAAGCCCCACGCAGCTCCCACACCCCATAGTCCACAGCAGACGAGACTCCTCAGGGAACCCCACTGCCCCATCCCATGTGCACTCTGCTTGGTCCAGGCAGCGCCAGCGTAAACTTACTGAAACATCATTCTGAGATTCCTGCAGGAGTGGCTCAGTCCTCAAAGGGCAGCGACACCTCTGCCACCCACTTACACAGCCAGGATCGCAACAGCGAACCACGGGCACCCAGGGCTTCCTACGCACCAGAAGACATCCCATGCTGTAATCCATTTCACTCTCACTGCAATTCCGTTACTAATCATGACAACTGCAACCACTATTAACTACAGTAACTATTACATAATTAACACAACCATCTATTGATAACTGCAGCTAATTACAATCAACAATTGTTCATAATAGCTATAATAAAATACGATACATTACGGGCATTTCTGATGGTTTTGATACATCATTTCCTGTTAGTGCTTGGGAGTTATTTATACTAATTGCAACAATAGCAGACACTATGATTATCCGAATTTTACAGAGGGGAAGCCCGGCACAGGGCAGCAGCCGCAGGCAGGGCCTGGGGTGGGAGCCCAGGGCCTCGGCCGCAGAGTCCCTGGAACTGCCCAATACTGAGCTCACAGAACAGGAGAGCCTCAGCGGCCCGAGAGCTCATTCCCCCACCTCGCTCAGACTTGGGGTACAGCCTCCGCCCAGCAGGGGCTGAGCCCAAGTGGACTACGAGGAGCACCTGTAAGTGGCCCTCAGGAATAACACGTCAGCACCGACTGCGTCAGAGGGCTTCGTGTTTTCACCAGGCAGCCTGTCCAACCCCGGGCCCGCTCTCCCTGCACCCCTATGAGCCCTCCACCCCCAAGCACCCTCCACCAAATGCTTCCTGCAGCTCTGCTCTCTGCGAGCAACGGTGCTGGATGCAGGGAAGCAGCAGGAGGCAGGTCCAGCCTCTGGCAGGGAGAGAGTAGACCCCACTCAGCCCTGAACACCTTCTCAGACACTAAGGAAGCACTCGGAAAAAGAGGGTGTTCTAGACATATATGTAAGAGAAACAACAGCACAGCGCACTCTCTCGGGCGTATTCGCCTGGTGAGTCCCAGGGCCCCTGTGAGAGAAGCACCACTCTTTTTTTTTCTTTTTTTTTGAGATGGAGCCTAGCTCTGTAGCCCAGGCTGGAGTGCGGATCTTGGCTCACTTCAACCTCCACCTCCAGGGTTCAAGTGATCCTCCTGCCTCAGCCTCCCAAGCAGCTGGGACTACAGGCACCTGCCAACATGCCCAGCTAATTTTTTGCATTTTTAGTAGAGATGGGGGTTTCACCCTGTGGCTGGTCTTGAACTCTTGACCTCAAGTGATCCACCTGCCCCAGTCTCCCAAAGTGCTGGGATTACAGACGTGAGCCACTGCACCTGGCCGAGAAGCACCACTTATGTCTAACTAAAGAGTTCTGATGTGAGTCGTGCAGATGGTCGGTGGAGAATAATCAGCTGAGCACAGCTGCTCACGGTGTGACCCTGTCCCACACGAGCCCACCCTCTGATCCGTGTGCTGCCATCATCCTTTAACTTTAAAAATTGTTGGATACTGGACATGGTGGCTCAAATCTTCAATTCCAGCACTTCAGGAGGCCGAGGTGGGAGGAGTGCTTGAGCCAGGCGTTTGAGACCAGCCTGGGCAACACAGTGAGACTTCATCTCTCCTAAACATCAAGAAGTCAGCCAGGTATGCTGGCACACACCTACAGTCCCAGCTACTCAAGAGGGTGAGGTGGGAGGACTGCTTGAGCCTGGCAGGTTCAGGCTGCTGTGAGCCATGACTGCACCACTGAACTCCAGCATAGGCAACAGAGTGAGATCCTGTGTCAAAAAAAACAGCTGGCCAGGCACAGCGGCTCACATCTGTAATCTCAGCACTTTGGGAGGCCAAGGCAGGAGAACTGCTTGAACGCAGGAAGTTGAGGCTGCAGTGAGCTGTAATTGCGCCACTGCACTCCAGCCTGGGCGACAAAGCAATACCTCAAAAATCCCAGAACTGGCCAGGCGCAGTGGCTCATGCCTATAATCCCAGCCCTTTGGGAGACTGAGGTGGGTGGATCATGAGGTCAGGAGTTTGAGACTAGCCTGGCCAACACAGTGAAACCCCATCTCTACTAAAACTACAAAAATGAGCACATGGTGGTGCATGCCTTTAGTCCCAGCTACTTGGGAGGCTGGGGCAGGAGAACAGCTTGAACCTGGGCGGGAGGTAGCGGTTGCTGTGAGCCAAGATTGCACCACTGCACTCCAGTGGGTGATAGAACAAGACTCCATCTCAAAAAAAAACCCCAAAAAACTCCCAGAACTATTGTAAATATACCTCCCCCAAATAAATAACACTCAGAAATGCTCAAGACATTACGTAAAAAGGAAAGACACAAAATCATAAACGTAGGCTGATTCCATTGTCTTCCCATGTGTAGACAACAGGATTGAGCCAGGGCAACAGGGCAAAGCCCCATCTCTAGAAAAAACAGAAAATTTGCCAGGTGGCGCAGTGAGCACCCACAGTCCCAGCTACCTAGGAGGCTGAGGTGGGAGGATCTCCTGAGGCTGAGGCTGCAGTGAGCCATGACTGTGCCACTGCACTCCAGCCTGGGTGACAGAGTGAGACCTCATCTCAAAAAAAAAGAAAACAAAACATGTTTCTTGTGAGTAATATAACCGGTGATTTTTTTTCTTTTTACTCTCACATCTAAATTATTTGAAATGAGCACATCTTTCTTGTAATCATGACAGAAAGAACAGTTTTTTAAAAAACTAGAATCAAAAAGCAACACTGGTTGGAGTCACATATGTGCCCGAGGAAAATTCAGCATGGAAACCTGGTGGTGGCATGACGGGGAGGGGTTGGGCGGCTCCTCCCAAAGCAGCTGCTGGCTCCTGATCCTGGTGGCGGCCGTGGCCTTATCTCTGCCACACAGACAGAGGCTGCCCTGGAAGGAGGGGGCCCTGGACCTGGGCTGCCCACACACAGTGTATCCAAGACACAGCCACACCAGCACCTGGCGGCCACTGTTGCCAAGTTGCTAGGGATGGGCTGTGACGCAGGCTCAGTGGCACCTCTAACAATCACGGGCAACACCAGGAACAACTCGCTAACAGGAGCTGTGAGTGTGACACAAACGGCAACCTCATTTTCCACTCTGGGCCACTAACGACCGTCCGCAAACGACCCACTAATTTCTTAGGCCAGAGGCAAGGACGCAAGAGATATAAAAGCGACAACACTGCCCGGCGCTGCTGGGCCCAGAGGCGTGGCTCAGAGAGAAGGGAGCCGGGAAAACAGAGGGTGACAAGGACCGGGCAGGCCAGAGGCTTACGGATGCTGCGGGAGGCCTGAGACTAAGGCCTCGTGCTCACTGCGCTGCAGAGCACAGAAGAGAAGGGACCTACCCCAGGGAACTCTGGAAAGCAGCGTCCCACAGCACCGTAAGGCTAAAGGCAGAAAGAGCCACACACACAGCTGAGGGCTCCGGTCGGAAAGGCTTTGTCTCGTGGGGTGCAGGCAGGCGACTCTCCACACTCTATGGGCAACAAATTGTGCCGTATTTGGTACAACTGAAACCATATTTAGTTTCAACACGCCAGGCTTCTCAAGACCTGCTAATGTTATAAGCAATGGGGGAGGCGAGAAAACCTGCTGCGGGGGACCTGAATCTGAAACACCAGTGTGATCCCAAGGTTTTTGTTTTTTTGTTTTTTTTTTTTTGAGACGGAGTTTCGCTCTTGTTACCCAGGCTGGAGTGCTATGGCGCGATCTCGGCTCACCGCAACCTCCGCCTCCTGGGTTCAGGCAATTCGCCTGCCTCAGCCTCCTGAGTAGCTGGGATTACAGGCACACGCCACCGTGCCCAGCTAATTTTTTGTATCTTTAGTAGAGATGGGGTTTCACCATGTTGACCAGGATGGTCTCCATCTCTTGACCTCGCGATCCACCCGCCTCGGCCTCCTAAAGTGCTGGAATTACAGGCGTGGGCCACCACGCCCGGCCAATCCATGATTTTTAGCATGAATACAGTGGATAAGCAGAGACAGACGTGCGTGCACACGTGTGCTAGTGTGGACACGTGTGTCTCCTGCCTGCGTCCAGACCTGTGTTTCCACCACCATCCTCCAATAAAAGAACAGGCACATAGCTGGGCGCGATGGCTCATGCCTGTAATCCCAGCACTTTGGGAGGCTCAGGCGGGTGGATCACCTGAGGTCAGGAGTGACCGACCTGACCAATATGGTGAAACCCTGTAAAAAAAAAAAAAAGAGAAAGAACAGGCGCTCAGGGATGAAAAGGGCTGGTACAGGAAAATATGAGGAGCCCGGAGCATCCTGCAGGTCCAGAAGAGAAACAGAAAATGATGGGCACACTGAAAAGATGCAGCGGCCACCTGAAGGGGTCCCCCCAGGAGGAAGAGGAGCCATCAGGCCACAGCACTGGTCACGTGGGAGCATGGGTGGGAGGGGCTCCAGAGTGAACATAGAATATCCAGAAAATGGCCATTACTCCAAAGGCCAGATGTGCCTAAGAGCTGCAGCCCGGGTAAGAGGTGTGTGGCGGCGTGAGCCTGCCTTAGCATCAGACAGTGACGACAACAGGGGAAGCTGTCTATAGGAGCCCTGCGGTACCCCAGCTACTTTTCTGCAAGCCCAAAATCATTGTCAAGGAAAAGGTAAGAGAATATTTGTGAATGAAATTATTTAACTCAAACAGAGGGTGCGGAGCAGGAGAGGATGGGCTGAGACTGATCCCTGTATGTTCTCCTCCACTTTTATGTATATTTGAATTTTTTCATGATAAAAAGCACTGGGGCTGGGTGTGGTGGCTCACGTCTATAATCACAACACTTTGGGAGGCCAAGGCGGGTGGATCACGAGGTCAGGAGTTCAAGACCAGCCTGACCAATATGGTGAAACCCAGTCTCTAAAAAAAAACAAATAAATTAAAAAGGGAGAAAAAAAGTCTTTTAAAACTTCTCGGCCTGACACAGCGGCTGACGCCTATAATTCCAGCACCTTAGGAGGTGGAGGCAGGCAGACTGTGTTGATCTCAGGAGTTTGAGACCAGCCTAGGCAACATGGCAAAACCCTGTGTCTACAAAAACTACAAAAAAAATTAGCCAGACCTGGTGGGGGGCACCTATAGTCCCAGCTACTTGGGAGGCTGAGGCGGGAGGATCATTTGAGCCAGGGAGGGTAGAGGCTGTAGTGAGCTGAAGGTTGTGCCGCTGCAAGCCAGCCTGGGTGTCAGAGTAAGACCCTGTCCCCAAGAAAAAGAAAAAAAAATTTCTCAAAGTTTGCAAATTCAACATAAATCTGGTCTCCTTTTCTCTTTTCCTTTTTTTTTAAGAAACCTATAGGGTCCTGCTCTACCATCCAGGCTGGAGGGCAGTGGCATGATCCTAGCTCACTGCAGCTTGGAACCTCTCGGATTAAGCGATCTCCCTGCCTCCTGAATTGTGCCCATTCATGCCAAAGCAGCAGAAGTTCTCTGGGCACTGGCCTCTCCCTCACGCCACATTTGCTCTGTCTCCACCCACAGTCGCCCTCACTGGTGCCATTTCTGATCGTCTCCAGGCCACCTGCCAGCCGGTCTTCCACCCTGCGGCCGGTAGGCTGGCCTGTCTCTCAGTTGCCCCACCTTGGGCTGGATCATGACGGCCCTGCCCTGGCAGCCTATGGCCACCGCAGTCCCTGACACCCCGCGCTCTGGCCACATTCCTGCCCCTCCTACTGGACCAAGCATGCGCATGTGCTGGAGACACCTGCCGTGTTCCATGGACTTGTGACTGCTCAGAGTCACATCTATGTTCACGACTCAGACCGTGAGCTCGCGGGGCAGAAGTCAAGGCTGCTTCCATTTGCCACTGTCCACAGGCCCGGGCAGGACCCCAGCACACAGCTGTCAGTCAACATCACTTCAGAGAACAAGCGTCTTTGACATATGAGACATCCAGGACGGAGTCTGGGTGCTGACTCCCTTTTCGGCCCTGTCCAGTTATGTTTACCTTTATTGTATTCTTTCAGCCTCCCAGATTCCAAACAGGCTCTATATTCTGGCATAAAGAAATAAACACACCTAATATCTATTAGGTTGAGCTGGGCAAAACGTCTGAAATCTCAATGTTTTTCCCTTTGGTAATTAATCTGCCAGGAATGGTTCAGTATGGTTTACTTTCTAAAAGGTTCAGATGATAAAGTAATGGTTCACTTTCTTTTTTTTTTTTCTTTTTGAGATGGAGTCTCGCTCAGGCTGGAGTGTAGTGGCACAATCTTGGCTCACTGCAACTTCCAACTCCTGGGTTCAAGCAATTCTCTGCCTCAGCCTCCCGAGTAGCTAGGATTACAGGGGTCTGCCACCATGCCCGGCTAATTTTTATATTTTCAGTAGAGACAGGGTTTCACCATCTTCACCAGACTGGTCTTGAACTCCTGACCTCATGATCCTGCCTCAGCCTCGCAAAGTGCTGGGATTACAGGCGTGAGCCACCACGCCCGGCCATGGTTCACTTTCTGAAAGGTTTAGGTGATGTAACAAGTGTTTGATAAGGACATGGAGAAACGGAACCCCTCGCAAACTACTGGTGGGAATGTGCAGCGTGCAGCTCCTGTAACAGCTAAAGCGGTTCCCCAAAACGTTAAACAGAGGCACCATCTCACCCAGCCCAAGAAAAATTCAGACATACGTCCACATGAAAACCTTACACAAATGCTCACAGCAGCACTATTTCCCGTAGTCAAAAGGTGGAAAAAGCCCAATCACAGGCAAACTGTGACATATCCACACACTCGAATACTTAATGGCAAAAGGAAATTAAACACTGAAACATGCTGCCATGTGAACCTTGAAAACGCGTAAGTGAAAGAACGAAGACACAAACGTTCACTGGCTGCATGGCTTCAGTTATGGAAAATATTCGGAATAGGTGAATCCATCGAGACAGAACACAGATTGGTAGTTCCCAGGGGCTGGGTGGGAGGGAATGGGGGTGAGGACTTACTGGACACGGGCTTTCCTCTTGGCGGAATGAAATGGTTTGGAAGTAGGCAGTGGTGATGGCTGCAGCACCCCATGAAGGCACTAAATGCCGCCGAGCTGTTCATCTTGCAATGGTTCATTCAATGTCACAGCCACACATCCCCCTGGCACTCCAGCCTTGGCCTGTCTCCCGAGGGCCCACAGGGAGCCAGTCAGCCTTCAGCAGCCAGGCAACAGTCAGGCCCCGAGATGGACCTGGGTCACACCTGGACCTAGCAACACCCGAAGGGCAGGGCTGCTAGGGACGGAGGGCACTGTCTCGCCACGTGCTCTCTGATGTTACCATGTTACCCTCCCATGCACATCTACCTGTCTCCATCAGTGCTACAGGATGCCACCCCTGCCAGGCCACAGATGCCATCTCCCACCCCAAACACAGCCCTGGGAGGCCACCTGTCACGGAGCCATAAACCACAAGAGCCTCCAGGGTGGGATGGCTGAAGAACTTCTCAAAAGGGTAAGCAACTTTCAACACCCAGATTTAACTCTTAAACCAAGAAATGGCTAAATGCTGTAAGCCTTCAATGAGTAGAAAGAAAACACATGGCAGAAACTGCAAAGTAGATACAAGGGAACCAAGATGACCCCAGGGCAAGGAGGTCACAGTGGGTGATGGAGACAGACAGACGGACAGGAGAGCCCCCCCACAGGGCCATGCGCAGGAAGATGCAGGGCGAGCGCCATGAACCTCCCCTCCTGGGTTTCTGGAACCAAGCTTGTCCACAACAGACACTCACACTGGCTCACACGGTAGTGCCTGCTCTGCCCGGCCAGCTCTGAAGAGCCCCAGCCCAGCAGGTCTTCACAGGGTCACCCGGCTGCAACCCCTCTGGAGCCCTGCTTCACTCAGGAAGGCAGCCCACCTGAGCCAGCCTCACCCCTGGCCTTCAAGCACACCCCAACCAGCCACTAGGGGAAGTCCTCATTTGAAGAAGTGGAGCTGGAACATCCGCACTGCACGTACCCCAGGGCACAGAGCCAGGCACTGGCCAGCGGCAGGAGTGACCGTCTCACCCGGAATGTGGATAAAACCTGGAGATCCTGCATCCAACCACGCCTCCAGCTCCGACCATGAAAGCTGCAAGAAAGACACTCGGGACAGAGGGACCTGCCGGGCTACGCCCAGGAGACGCAGCTGCGGGAGATGGCAGTACAGAGTAGCCAGCGTCCCCAACAAACAGCAAGGCTGGGGACGAAGAGGCTCTGGTCCTCACACCCCGAGGCCAGCAAGCAACGTGTGCTTTCTGGCTGGGAGGAACGGTTGGTTAGATGCCAGGCACTATGGGGGGCATATAAGAGTGGAGAGGGTGACAGACACACACCCCTATCCTGTGGTGACATCTTCTGAAACATCTGTTAACAAGATGGGACCATCCCAGCAGCTTCCTCCAGGAAGGCTTCCCTGCTACCACCCCACCCTCTTGGTCTATTCTTAACAGTGGCCACAGGGACCCTTTAAAAGCCCAAGTCAGCGGGCATCCCTCCTGCACTCAGGCACTGCTGCATGCCCCTGGCCGTGACCTCCCTGACCTCAGCCTGCACCGTGCCCTGGCTGCAACCCTCCTTTGCCTCCCAGTCACCAATGGGGCCACTCAAGCCACCACAGGGAAGCCATGAGCAGCACATGGCTGCTAGTGCTTCCAGCCACAGCTGGGTCCCTGACCTGAGGGGCACAGCTCCTGTCTACAAGTGGGCAAGGCAGGCCCCCAAGTGCTGTTGGGGTGCCATGTGCAGAGGCGGGACGGGGTCCGGAACACTTGGGTCTATACAGAAGTGAGCTCTGAGTAACACAGGCTGTCTTCTGTGTCCCTGTTGCAGACACCAGACACATGAGTGTGATTTATCAGAGATAAACCTTTTTAAATGTTTTCTCATCCTTCCCTGCTTGCAAAGTGAAGACCCAGAGGTCAACAGAGAGGGTCAAAGGAAGAAGGAACCCCGGGCCTCCTGCCAGGCGGAGCAACACCCCACCACTGCAGCAGTGGCAGTCGCCATCAAGCAGGGGCCTTCTGAGGGCCCGCACGTGGGAGGCAGCTGCAGGTCACCCGCATCACCACTACCTCGAGGTTTCCACACTCTACAAAGAGGAGACTGAGGTTCAGAGAGGCGAAGGGAGCTGTCCGTCCTGTGGCCAGGATCCCGGAGAGGGGGGCCTGACCTGAGCCTGCGCTCTGGGTGGTGTCACGCTGAGGCGGGCATTGTGCAATGTCACATGACCCCCGGCCACTCCCAAGAGCTGGAGCAGCTCCATACACAGATTTGTTCCCAGTCACCCCTCTCATTGCTCTTGGCATCTTCCTTTGCTTTCTCTGCATTTTTCACTTGTGTTACTCTATTAATTCCTTTGTCCCTGTAAAAAACGTAAAACAAATGATGCCCGGCTTGCTGGCCTGAGGGGCAGGGAGGCCGCCATCCCCCAGGGCCTCGCCACGCTTCTCGTTCCCACCGTTCAGCCTGCACATGAGCACGGCGTGGTGCTCAGACCAGAACGAGGGTCCCGGTCTCCAAGCACACCAAACGCCACGCAAAGGGGCACAGATCAATCACAACTGGGACTCAGACGCCCACCCCAAAGCAGGGGCTAGCGCCTGCCACCATCCCGCCCTGCATACGCTCACTTAGAGCAAGACTGACCAGAAACGCTTGGGAAGGTGGGTCCCATGGGAGGGTCCTTCCATTATCAAAGCTCAAAAAGAAGCAGGATAAAGCAGGCCAGGCATGGTGGCTCAGGCCTGTAATCCCAACACTTTGGCAGGTCACCTAAGGTTGGGAGTTTGAGGCCAACATGGAGAAACTCTTGTCTCTACTAAAAATACAAAACATAAGCCAGGCATGGTGGCGCGTGCCTGTCATCCCAGCTACTCAGGAGGCTGAGGCAGGAGAATTGCCTGAACCCAGGAGGCGGAGGTTGCGGTGAGCCGAGATCGCGCCATTACACTCCAGCCTGGGAGACAGAGAAACTCTGTCTTCAAAGAAAAACAAAAACAAAACTAAACTAAAAAGAAACAGGGCAAAGCACCCGCGCGTCCTCCAACCATCTGAACGTGGGTACTGGTGTAAACTCCTCCAGCAAGTCACCGCAACGCTAGAAAGTCAGACTCACAGCTGCCTTATTTTACTCAGAGTCAAACCTGACAAACATCTCAATGACTATGACCTGTGAACTTCAGCTTTTGATCTTTTCATGTGCAGCTACAAGATGAAAGTCTCTAGTGGCTGCCTCCGGCAGCAGAGTACACTAACTCTCTAAGGACAAAACCCAGAGCTGAATCACTCAGAAATGACTTGGAAAACAACAACATTGCCCTGAGTTACTGCCCAGTAGGATTTTCCCAAGATGGATGTCAATTAGAGTAAGAGATTCAGGCTGGGAAACACCCGGGTTCCTGACTCTGGCTGTTCTGTTTGTTTTGGGGTACAGGTTCTTAACAGGTACTGGCCAATCTTTATTGCAATTACTGAAGCCCCCAGTAATCACCTTCAGAAGCCCCCTTCCGCCTGGTGGTGGACTAGCTGAGTTCACAGCAACACAGAACCACAGGCGGCACCGCATACAAGCATGGCGGTCACTTAGAACTCCACGCTTCATCAGTAAAGGAGACCACCACAAAGTCCCCTCTGGGACCCCCAACATGCTATCTCCTACAGATGCACCCCCCAGGCTGCTGGCCCCACTGTCTTGGGGCTGTCCTCCAGGTTTCTGGCATGGGCCCCCCACCTCGATTCCACTCCCCAGGAAGATGCTCCCGGCGCAGCTCCAGGGCTTCTGCCTCCTCTCCCACCCCACCCCAAAACAGCGGGTCCCAAACCAGCCTAATGGGCAATCCTCTGGGGCATCTGCAGAATCAATGTCCTAGGTCTTCAGGGGCAGGGACTGGAAGAAGCTTTCAAGTGAGTATGATTCCTCCTTCCACGGCTGCAGTGCCCACTGACTGGGTACCAGCTGTGGGCAGGCCCCACACCCAGAGCCCAGTCCGGCCTGCCCTGACCCACCACCTCCTTGGGGCTGCCAGATGCGCTGCATCCTGAGCCACACTTGCTTCCCCAGGGAACAAACACCCATGAGAGAGAGGCCCCAGGCATGAGGAGGAGGGACGGCAGCACCACCAGGAAGCCAGGCACGTGCAGGTACAAACACGTGCATGTGTGTTACATACATGTGTGCATGTGTGTGCCTGTTACATACCTGTGTGCATGTGCATGCCAGTGTTACATGCCTGTGTGCATGTCACATCCATGTGTACATGTGCATAACATGCCTTGTGCACTGTGTACATGTGTGTTACATAATTGTATGCATGTGCGTGTGTCACATACCGGTGTGCATGTGTGTACATGTGTTACAAACCTGTGTACATGTGTTACATGCCTGTGTTACGTGCCTGTGTGCATGCGTTTTGCATGCATGTTTGCATGTATACATGTGTGTTACATGTCTGTGTGCATGTGAGTGTCTGCAGGTGTTTTTCTATTCCCCATGCATCTCCATAATATTCTGCAGCGTTAGGCAGCACAGATGCTGCTAAGGAATGCTTAACTCTGGGCTGGGCGTGGTGGCTCACACCTGTAATCCCAACACCTTGGGAGGCCAAGGCAGGGAGATTACTTGAGGCCAGGAGAGAGACCAGCCTGGGCAACACAGGGAGAACCCCATCTCTACAGAAAATAATCCCAGCTTCTTGGGAGGTGGAGGTGGGAGGACTGTTTGAGCCCAGGAAGTCAGGGCTGCAGTGAGCCGTGACTGTACCACTGCACTCTAGCCTGGGCGACAGAGTAAGACCCCCATCTCAGAATAATAATAATAATAATAATAATAATAATAAGCGGGGCATGGGGGCTCACACCTGTAATCCCGGCACCTTGGGAGGTAGGTGGATCACCTGAGGTCAGGAATTCGAGACCTGTCTGGGCAACATGGCGAAACCTTGTCTCTACTAAAAATACAAATAAAATTAGCCAGATGTGGTGGCACACACCGGTGATCCCAGCTACTCAGGAGGCTGAGGCACAAGAATCGCATGAACCTTAGAGCTGGAGATTGCAGTGAGCCAAGATTGCACCACTGCACTCCAGATTGGGCGACAGAGCGAGACTCTGTCTGTAAATAAATAAATAAAAGTTTTAAAATAATAATAAATGCCTGACTCTGGGGATCATGGATTTTTTTGACCCATCAAACAGGAAAAGAAACACTGCAAGATACCCTAGAAGCCAGGCTCTGCAGCTGCCGTGACCCCGGCTCCAGCTGTCACTGCAGGCCTCCAGCACCTTCTCTTCTGTCCTGGGTCACAGCATGAAGACTAACAATTCGTGGGGAATATGCCACTGTCCTTCAGCACAGGCGCCCATGCCCCTCAGCCCAGCCAGGTGGGAAGGCAGGAGAGTCACTGCACGGGGGGGAGTAATGTTGGAGAGGCCAAAGTCCACACTTTACAGGCAAGAAAACTGAGACCACAAGATGTGGACGGGCTGCAGCTCTGACCAGACACCTGTCTGTCCACCTCGAGGACAGTGAGAAGATGGAAAGGTGGGGGCTGGGCGCAGTGGCTCACGCTTGTAACTCCAGCACTCTGGGAGGCCGAGGCAGGTGGATCACTTGAGTCCAGGAGTCCCAGACCAGCCTGGGCAACATGGGGAAAATGCCATCTCTACAAAAAATTGGCTAGGCACAGCGGTGCACACCTGTAGTCTACTTGGGAGGCTTCCCAGGAGAGCTGAGGTGGGAGGATCTCCTGAGCCTGGGAGGTCAAAGCTGCAGTGAGCCTTGACTGCACCACTGCATTCCAGCCTGGGCCATAAGAGTGAGATCCTGTGTTTAAAAAAAAGAAAGAGGCTGGGCGCGGTGGCTCACGCTGATAATCCCAGCACTTTGGGAGGCCGAGGTAGGTGGATCACGAGGTCAAGAGATCGAGACCATCCTGATCAACATGGTGAAACCCTGTCTGTACTAAAAATACAAAAATTAGCTGGTCATGGTGGTGCACACCTGTAGTACCAGCTACTTGGGAGGCTGAGGCAGGAGAATTGCCTGAACCCAGGAGGTGGAGGATGCGGTGAGCCGAGATCGCGCCATTGAACTCCAACCTGGGTAACAAGAGTGAAACTCCATCTCAAAAAAAAAAAAAGAAAAGAAAAAGCAAGAAAGAAAGGGAAAGGAAAGGGAGAAAGAAAAGAAAGAGAAAGAAAAAAGGAAGGAAGGAAGGAGAGAGAAAGAAAGAAAGAAAGAGGTGAGGCTTCCAGTTCTTGATCCAATACCCAGAGCCTGGTTCCTGGCAGACAGAGAGAGGCCTGGCCCACCTCCCGCACGCTGCTTCTCCCAGTTCACAACGGGGACACGCATCAGCACCCTTGGGAAAGAACTAGAGGCCACCTCTCAATGACACCACACTCAGGCCCATCAGATTTCATGAGGATTTCAGGAGGTGCAGTGCCATGAGGAGTGAAGCGACTTTAAGATGTTCAAGCCTGTTCAGTTTTAAGCTATCTACAAACCCCAGGTTGTAAAACGCATTGAATCTGAGACCTGTCCACCTTGCTCTGCGTGGGCAGTTCTTGTGTCTTTCCCTGTTGTACCAGGGAAAGCCGACGGGTACCCAGCGCCCCAGAGAAACCTCCCAGTGCAGATGATAAAGTATCTACTCCCCCTGGGCACATCTCTACGGAGAGAGAAACTGGAAGGGCTGGTGATTTGGTCACAAGGAATAAAGGACCAGAGAACAAAGCGGTTTCGAGTTCTGAAAGGGAAGAGTTAGACTAGCGGCTACCGAAGACGTGCGGGCCCCTGACCCCGGCAGCAGGCTTGGGGCTCCGAATGCGCAGCGTGGCCAGCAGATCCCCCGTGAGGAGGAGACAGCAGCGGTGCAAAGCGCAGAGCTGGCCGCAAAGGATAAGGCAGAGGTGAGTGGAGGAGGGAGCCCTCCTAATCCAGCGCCGGGAAGAAAAGCCCCTATTTGAAATGACCGTGAGGGTAAGCTGCGCAGGATTCTCCAGTTACCCTCCACATTTTCCACACGTCACAGCGTCTGCGAAAGAGACCACAGAAAGGATTCTGCTGCAACTGAAAACCGAAGATGCAAAGGGGCCTGCCCCGAAACTCTGCTTCACAGCCCGGGCAACACGTCAGGGCTCCAGCTCCCAAAAAGTACAAAACCCGAGCTGGGCGTTGCGGCACATGTCTGTAGTCTCATGTACTAGGGAGGCTGAGGTGGGAGGACGGCTGTGCCCAGGAGCTTGAGGCTACAGTGAGCCATTACCGTGTGACTGCACTCCAGCTTGGGCAACAGAGAGAGACCCCAAGTCTCAGAAACAAAACAAAAACACCGCTTAAGATAAATGTGTCAGAATTAAAACCATGAGCGACTGGGTCTCCAAACAGCCCTTCTCAACAAAACAGAGACCAAAACACAAAGACCTTGAGCAACGGGGTTCTTTCTAGAACCACTAAAGAGAAAATGAAGGGGGAGGGGAGGCACGAATGCTCTGAAGAAAAGAGATTTTAAAAGATATAGGCTGGGCATGGAGGCTCATGCCTGTAATCCCGGCGCTTTGGGAGGCTGAGATGGGCGGATCACCTGATGTCAGGAGTTCGAGATCAGACTGGCTAACTTGGTGAAATCCCATCTCTACTAAAAATACAAAACTTAGCCAGGCATGGTCACGGGTGCCTGTAATCCCAGCTACCTAGGAGGCTGAGGCAAAGAATCGCTTGAACTCGGGAAGTAGAGTTTGCAGTGAACCGAAACTTTGCCATTGCACCCTGAGCAACAAGAGCAAAACTCTGTCTCAAAAATAAAATAAATATATCAAGTCAAATGCAGGGAGAAGAGCAAGAGTGGGCTAGCTTTAGAAGTGGAAGGCAGAGAGTCCGGGTGTGGTAGCTCACGCATGTAATCCAAGCACTTTGGAGGCCAAGGTGGGCGGATCACCTGAGGTCAGGAGTTCAAGACCAGCCTGATCAACATGGTGAAACCCTGTCTTTAAAAAAAAATAAAGCAGCAGCAGAAGACAGAGCCCCAAACGTGTATGTGTGAACTTTTGTCAAAATTCAGGATCCAAAGCACCCAACTATAAACACACTTCTGGGAAAATGACAGAAACCGATCACACACTGTTAACTGTGATAACGGCACTGGGCTATGTTGAGAAAGTCTCCACACTTCTTAGATACGCACACTTAAATATCGAGGTTAAATGATAGGTCTGCAATTCACCTTGGAAAACGTCCACAAAGAAAAGGAGCATTATTTGAAGCAAATGTGGAGAACCTCAATGATTGTTGAAGCTTGGTAAGGATAAATGGGAGGGATATTAAATCACTGTGTCTTTTCAGTAACATTTTTTTTTTTTTGAGACAAAGTCTCCCCCTGTGTCCAGGCTAGAGTGCAGTGGCACGATCTTGGCTCACTGCAACCTCCACCTCCCAGTTTCAAGTGATTCTCCTGCCTCAGCCTCCTGAGTAGCTGTGACTACAGGCGCCCACCACTGCTTAATTTTTTGTATTTTTCTTTTCTTTTGAGACAGAGTTTCACTTGCTACCCAGGCTGGAGTGAAATGGCACAATCTCAGCTCACCGCAAACTCCGCCTCCTGAGTTCAAGCAATTCTCCTGCCTCAGCCTCCCGAGTAGCTGGGACTACAGGCACGTGCCACCATGCCCAGCTAATTTTTGTATTTTTAGTAGAGACAGGGTTTCACCATGTTGACCAGGATGGTCTCAATCACTTGACTCCGTGATCCACCCGCCTCAGCCTCCCAAAGTGCTGGGATCATAGGCGTGAGCCACCGCGCCCAGCCATATTTTTTTTTTTAAAAAAGAGACGGGGTTTCACTGTGTTCGCTAGGATGGTCTCAATCTCCTGATCTCATGATCCAACCGCCATGACCTTCCAAAGTGCTGGGATTACAGGCGTGAGCCACCATGCCCAGCCACAACAGTAACCACTCAAATGTTATGTTTTGAGGATTCACAATGATTCATGAAACAAAAACACATTTGATCACACTGGACCATTACAGGAGCACATTCCCTGCACGTGTCAGAGAGAATAAGCCCACCTGGCACTGTGAACACTTTTGACGTGGAACTGTAAGTTAAAACCTAATTCTGCTTCTTAAAATTGCGCAGGTAGGAGAAGTTTGGAAGCCTTTAAGTCTTTTCCTCCCATGCACTTACTGAAATTCCTCCCCAAGGATTATCAAAGACCCAAGGACGACTCTGCACAAGTGGGCCTGGTCAGCTACCCCAAGAGTAGAAGGTGAGCCTGCCAGGGCGAATGGGCACCAGTATTGGGAGAAATGGCCATACCTTCATGGGGACCACTGTCAGCGGAGAGGAGGCAGGAGGAATTACATGGCGCTATAAACCACGGTGAAGGTCAGTTCTGAAAGTCACAATCCTATTTAGACAAGGTCAAGTCTTAGATGTCACAGAGGTTACTTTGTGGCAAATCTGAGGGGTGTAACACAGGAGCTTGAAAGCAAAACCAAAACAAACAATCCCCCAGAGCAGGCAATCTCTAGACACAGGTCAAGACCTTCAAACGGTTAACAACACAAAAACCTCATTTGTTCATCTATGAAGGTTCAAGGTCACTGGCGAATCCAGCCATCCTAAACAACTAACTCAGTTCAAAACAGTGAAAAAACAGTCGCATTCCTAACCTCAGATTCTAAATATGCATTCACGGACCTAACAGCATTTGTTGACTGGCAGATTGTAGAGCTATTGTGAACTGTTTTTTAAATTACTAAGTTGCCTAGTAAGGGTGTTACAATTGGAAGTAGCAAAACTATTTGTAATTTTTCAAACTGAATGTCTTATAATTCTAAATTGGAAAATATACGATTAAAAAGGCTCAAGGAAAAGGCCAGTAAAAAAATTCCTTTTAAACAAAATTAAAGCCTCAGTGTGTAGAATAAAACTGAACCGCACCACAGCCTTATAATTACAGCACGTTTGTACAGCCTGAAACTTGGGTTCATTCCATCCTGCCATTAGCTATGTTATCCGGCAGACACGTCCATTCTTTCAACCACTGTCCTGTTCCAGAGGGTCTGCTCCCTACCAGGCCCGTGTCACAGCAACAATCTCCAACCAGTGACAGAAACGAGCCTGCCGATACTGAGGCCCAAGGTATACTGACAAATGAAATCGACAAGACAGCATCCCAGGGCAGCGCACATAGTCCAGCCGGGAGCCGCGGTTGCTTCCTGAAGCCCCGCTGTCGATGACAGGTACGCCGGGAGGTGCTGGTCCAGTCCAGCCCCAACAGGGACTTCTTACTGTGGGTCAAGGTCATAGGCCCTGAAAGGCAACGCCCTGAGAAGAGCACCCAGAGAACCAGCTGGGAAGTCGGGCCAGTGGTCCGACACTCACTAGCTGCTGGGGGACCTTGGTGAAGTTCTCAGCTTCTGTGAGCCTCTGCCGTCTGTCTTCACAACCACCACCGACTTCAGCAAGCGGAGTGAAGTGTCACGCAAAACACGACACAGACACAAACACAGCCTTGACCTCTACCTTCCTCAAGTGTCTTCACTTGTTCTGGGCCTCCAACTTTTAAAACTGATAACCTGAAAACATGTAGTGCTGTCAGGCCCACGTTTGCTGGGTTCCTCTACAAGAAGGAGCTGGACGGTCCCAGCTCCACACGAGGGGATGCCCGGTCCCTTCCCACCAGGGGGCCTGGCCACCCAGGGCCTCCAGAGGCCGGCATCGGCCCCAGGGCTGTGGCCCCCACCCAGGTGTAGGGGGAAAACCGGTCTTCAATCAAACTGTTGATAGCCCTTACAAGTTGAAAAGTTGGTCAGACTCCACCTCAGAGAAGCTTTCTAAGTGACATCAGAAAAAAGACGCGGCATTCGCAAGGCACAGAGTCAAACAGCCCCAGTGGGGGCCACCATCAACGGACCCAAGTGGCCCAGGGGGCCTTCCGGACCCCACAATTTGGGGCCGGTGTGGAGCAGCGAGGGCAGCATCGGGAATTCGAGCCTCCTTGCCCGGCCGGGCCTGCGCCTCCTGCGGCCCGGCGGACAAAAGGGAGCAGGCGGTGCCCCGTCCCAGCGGCCAGGCGGGCTGGGAGAGCCAGGAGCCACGTGCCTGGCGGGAGCACGCCAAAAGCAGGAGAACGCTTGACCGTTTTCTTGGCCCAGCGAGGAAACCGCCTTCTACTCTGCATTTAAAAAGAAAAACAATGTGTGGCTGTTTAAGTTTTTTAGAACTTTACCAGAGAAAGGCCTGCTAGGAAAAGGGGTGCTGCCGGAATCCACCTCGCGGCACTTCTACCAGGAAATTGTAAAAGGAATTAGCACTTGAATGGGGAGGCCAGCGCGTCTGGAAGGAGAGGGCGCCGCGCACGCAGTTTGAGGGTTCCGGGGAGCCGCGTCCTCCCCCTTGCAGGCGACAGTCCTAACTACAGGAATTGGCCAAAATTCAGCATTTCCAGACTTTCCTTGGGAAAGGGGGCCAAAAAAGTGCTGGCAACAAGAAGGACCACCACTGAGCCTGAGCGCGCCCCACACTCGCCGCGGCCGGAGTCCGGACCCGCGCAGCCCCCTCCGCTCCCGGCCGAGCGCGCCCCGACCCGGCCTCCACCCGCTCGGGCGCTCGGAACCGGGCCGGGCCGGGCTGCGGCGCCCCCATCCCCGCCCGGGCCAGCGAGGCCGGGCCAAGCGGGGCGCTCCGGGCCTCGGGCCTACACGCCGCGGCCGCCTCGGCCCCGGCCCCGGCCCCCGCCCCAGCCCGCGGGCCCCGGGCGGGGATGCGAGGACGCGGGGACGCGGGCCCGAGGCGCGGGGGGGTGCCCAGGCCGCGCGGGGCGCCCCGACGACTCGCTGGGACCGAGGAGGCCGGGGCTGCGCGTCCTCCGCGGGGCCCAGAAAGCAGCCGGCGCGGCCCCGCCGCCGCCGCCCCCGAGCCCGGCCCGCGGCCCGCCCGCCGCCCGGACCCCACGGCCCCGGATCCCCGGCCCGCGCCCGGCCCGCCAATCGCCGGCGCCGCGGGGAGGAGCGCGCGAACGGCCGGGCGGGCGCCCCCAGCGCGAGGACTCACCGGGGCCGGCTCCCGAGTACATGGTGGCGCCGCCGAGGGATTCCGGGGCCGAGGGGCGGCCGCGCGCGCGCCACGGGCCCCGACGCCGCGAGCCGCGAGGGAGCCGCCGGCCGCTCGATCCGCCCCGGCGCGGCCGCCTAGCGAAACAGGTTTACCCGACGCGGCCGGGGCGGCGGGCGGAGGCGGCAGCGGGAGCGGGAGCGGGAGCGGGAGGGGCGGGGGAGGAGGGGGGAGGGGGGAGGGGAGGGGAGCGAGGCCGGCGGCGGGCGCGCGCACGCGGGGGGGAGGGGAGCGGGGCCGGGCGCGCGGGCGGGGTCCGCGGCGGCGGCGGCGGCGGCGACACCGGGTCTGGCGGGGCCTGGGGCGGGGACCCGGGGAGGGGTCTGGGGACCTCGCCGCGCCGTGGGAGCCGCCGGCGGGAACGCGGCCGGTGTGGCGCAGGGGCGGGCGCTGACCCGGGGACCCTTCCCGGACCCCAGAAAAGCAGCTTCTTTCCGACGCGGGGGAGGAGCGGGGCCCCCGGGCTGGGCCGCAGGAGCCGCGGGGAGCCCACGCACCTCGCCGTCCCGCCGCCCCGGGGGACAGGACCCCCTCCCTCGGCCCCTCCGCCCCCCCGCCGGCCCCCAGCCTGGCTCTTTAAGTTACTACAGAAACGCGGAGGTCGGGAGGCCCCCTCCCAGCCAGGAGCTTGAACTTGAACGCTCGCGCAGGACCACACCGCCACCTCCCGGCGCGGCCCTGGAACCCGGAGAAATCCGTTCAAAGCACCTAGAAAGTCTAAGAAGTTTTTAGTAAATTGTAGCTGGAATCAGGGATCAGATCCGCGGTCACTCCCATCCCAGCGGTCAGGAGCCTCCCCAAGCGCTCCCCAGGGCCTTCCTGGAACTGTCGTGCGCCTCCGTGCCTTTCTGTAACCCCCCAGTCCCCCGTCTGTCTTTCGAAGGCTTTCCTGGAAAAGCCCTCCTGTGGTTACCTCCTTTCTCCCCTAAGTGGTGGAGGGTTACAAGGCGGAGGGTGAGCCACAATCAAAAGGGACTCGCTCCTTTTCCCAGATTTCCCGGCGCATTCCTTCACCCTGGGAGCGTGAGCTGTCTGTATGTGGGGTGCAAGGCCCTGTTCCGGGTCCAGGTGAAGAATCTACGGGAGTCCTGACTGCCAGGAGCTCCGCAGCCAGTAGGGTGGGGTGGTCACTATCCGCGGCCAGTAGCGTGGAGGGGTCACTAGCTTTCTGCAGTCTTGGAGGACAGCCCTGGAGAAGTGCAGGAGAACCAGCGCTTCCTCCGAAAACTCCACAGGACATCAGTCTTCACCAAGTTGCTGATGGAAAACGTGCTCCTGCAATGTGTATTTATGAGCACCAGGAAACCCGGGTGGGAGCGGGCATGGCGTTGTGCATCGCAGCCAGGACCGCACAGCTTTGAATAGCCGCGGAGAGCAGGATGGAGAAACGGCATGTGGCCGTAGTCAAAGGACCGGGTCCAGCCATTCACAGAAATCCCAAAACAGGCCAAGTTAAACTGCATTGTTTAGGGACGCATCATTAAGTAGCAAATAATCCACAGAAGAGCGAGAAGGTGGTTACTCTAAGTGTCAGATGGCGGTTACAGCTGGGGCGGGGGTGGGCTGTGACCTCAGCAGGGCCCCTGGGAGACTGGGGGGGGGGGTGCCAGGCCTGTTCCTTCCTGCCCTGCTGCCCTTCATTCGGCAGTCATCCCTTAAACTGCACTTCTACGTTTGATCTGCGTTTCTGTACCTTTGCTATAGTATTTCCCGGGAGTGTTTAGTCATGAACGTTATCACTTTCCTGTTTATGAACTCTGCACCCTCATCAATCTCCCCAGTTCGCAGGTGCCCGCCCTCTCTCTGCCTCTGTCTCCCTCACATATCCACAAAACTCGTTTCTGCTGGAAATCCCTGAGGCCCATCTGCCTTCTATCAGCTACTGCATGCCTCAGCAGAGGCCCAGAAGCCTCTGGCATCACTGGCCTGCCTGCTGCTCCTCTGAGCACTGCTTTGGGGAACTTTGTTGCAAGGATTTAGTTCCAGAAGGCAAGATGTCTCTGAGGGCTTCACTGTGTCACTTCTCTTTGGATGGCGGACACCGTTGCCCTCTGCTGGCGGAGGGGTGCCATTGCTGCCTGCCCCTTCCCCATCCCCAAGGCCCAGCCAGTCACTGGGTTCGCCCTTGGGGGCACGGGGTTCCCTTCTGCTCTCTTCCTAGATAAACCCATCCACTCCAGGTTTCCACCCTCCACACCTGTGTTCAGGAATTCCTGCTTCCTGCAGCCCCATCTCTACCCTCCTCCCAAGCTGCGTTTCTTCCCGGCGTTCCTCCCCAGCGTTCCTCACCCAGCATGGCTAAAAGATCCACCACCCACAAGGGAGCTGAGCCCTGCAGTCCGGTCTGCCAGCTGCGTCTCCTGCCATCAGTGAACCTGCTTCATTCATCTGACTGCGCCAGCTCTGGGTTTTCCGGGCCCAGTGTCTCCCTGACACCACTCCTTCCTCCGTGTTTTAGGATCCTGATGCTTTGATAAGACCGTGGGCTCTAATCACAGCCAGGGACATCCGAGGCAGCCTGGCCTGCAGCTCTGCACACTGGGCGCACCCCGTCTAGAGTGCCAACTCACAAGGAGTGAGAACGAAGGAGGGAGGGAAAGCACAGAGCAAGCTCCTGAAGACACAGGGCCGAGAAAGCCCTTGGCTTTGGAGGCATTTGTTTCTTCAAGACTAAAATGCTCACACTGGAATAAATCATTTGTTCCTAAAACATGTTCTGCACATGATTAAAGAAGCTTTGTGAAGTCAAGTAAATTGGGAAGCACTGGATCAAACAACAACAAACAAGTTTATTGTCTGCAGGCCTTCTCAGAGCCTTCAGCAAGGCGTGAAGAACCATGCTTGTATAAAGAGGAAGGGGAGGACGAGACTGTGCAACCTGTCCATAAGCCATTTGGCCACAGAACCCTTTTCTCACGAGGTACCTCAAGGTTCCACGGAGCGTCGTTTAGGAAGCGGAGGTAAAGGTCTGCTATGATGCCTTCCAGCTCTAATAGTCTATGATTCTTTGAGTAATATGTACTTTGAGACAGGATCCCCAAAGCGAAAGTGGAGTGGCAAGAACAGCCCACTGCAGCCTTCACTTCCCAGGGTCAGGTGATCCTCCCACCTCAGCCTCCTGAGTAGCTGGGACCACAGGTGCATGCATGCCACCATGCCTGCGAGTTTATAAAAACTTGTGTAGAGACAGGTCTCACTGTGTTGCTTAGGTTGGTATTGAACTGCTCGGCCCAAGTGATTCTCGCACCTCGACCCCTCAAAGTGCTGGGATTACAGGCGTGAGCCCCCACACCTGACCTTGTGTTTTTGTTTTCTCAAGGCAGGGTCTCACCCTGTCGCCCATGCTGGAGTGCAGTGGTGCACTCATAGCTCACTGCAGCCTCCCCGACCTCCTGGGCTCAAGTGATCCTCTTTGCTCAGCCTCCCAAGTTGCTAGGATACAGGAGTATGCCACCAGGCCCAGCTAATTTTTGTAATTTTTGCAGAGATGGTATTTCACCATATTGCCCAGGTTGATTTCAAATTCCTGGGTTCAAGCAGTCCACCGGCCTCAGCCCCACAAAGTGCTGGGACTGCGGGTGTGAGCCACTGCCCAGGCTGGTGGTTTGTTGTAATTAAAAACTAAGCATTTTCTGCCGGGCGCGGTGGCTCAAGCCTGTAATCCCAGCACTTTGTGAGGCCGAGGCGGGTGGATCACGAGGTCAAGAGATCGAGACCATCCTGGTCAACATGGTGAAACCCCATCTCTACTAAAAATACAAAAATTAGCTGGGCATGGTGGTGAGTGCCTGCTGTCCCAGCTACTGGGGAGGCTGAGGCAGGAGAATTGCTTGAACCCAGGAGGTGGAAGTTGTGGTGAGCCGAGATCGTGCCATTGTACTCCAGCCTGGGTAACAAGAGCGAAACTCTGTCAAAAACAAAAAAAACTAAGCATTTTCTTATGCTGCTTGCAAACAAGAAAAAAGGAAAAAAAAAACTAAGCAGGCCATATGCAGTGGTTTGTGGCAGAAGTCTCAGTGCTTTGGAAGGCCAAGGTGAGAAGATTGCTTGAGGCCAGGAGTTCCAGACCAGCCTGGACAACATAGGGAGACCCCATCTCTATAAAATAAAAATAAAAAATTAGCCAAGCATGGTGGCACACACCTGTAGTCCCAGCTACTCAGGAGGCTGAGGTGGGAGGACTGCCTGAGCCCAGGAGGTCGAGGCTGCAGTGAGCTGTAATTGTGCCATGGCATTCCAGCCTTGATGACAGAGTAAGACCCTGTTTCAGAAACAAACCAGTAAAACATTCAGTAAAAACTGTCAAAGAAGCCAAGCATTTAATGATGTAAACAGTGTAAATTTTTAGCTTTCCACGACTCCTTTACACTATCATCCTTATCTAGTGTCATGTTTCTTTGAAATAATATACTGATACATTGTTTAGCAGGGTCTTTGGCTATCAGACCAATATCTTTAAATTAACCATAACTCTATTTGCTAATGACAATTAAAAATAAATATTTATTTTGGAGGCAGAGTCTTACTCTGTCACCTAGGAATGCAATGGCACAATCTTGGCTTACAGCAACTTCCACCTCCCAGGTTCAAATAATTCTCATGCCTCAGCCTCCCAAGTAGCTGGGATTACAGGCATGCACAACCATGCCTGACTAATTTTTGTATTTTTAGTAGCAACGGGGTTGTGCCATGATGGCCAGGCTGGTCTCAGATTCCCGGCCTCAAGCGATCCACACATGCCTTGGCCTCCCAAAGTGCTGGGATTACAGGCATGAGCCACCAGGCCTGGCCTAATAAAATTTAAATAGAATGAGGCTGGGCACAGTGGCACATACCTGTAGTCTCAGCTAATTGGGAGGCTGAGGCGGGAGGGTGGCTTGAGCTTGGGAGGTAAAGGCAACAGTGAGCTGTGATCACGTCACTGTACTTGAGCCTGGCTAACAGAGTGAGACCATCTCAAAAAAATCTAGAAAAAAAGAAAAGAAAAAAGTTAAAACTTTTTTGCCATCATCTAAATGTTTGTTTCCCACCACAAAGTGCATATGTTGAAATCTTAACATGAAAGGTGATGGTATTAGGTGGGGCTCTTAGGAGGTGATTAGATCATGAGGAGGGAACCCTCACAATTGAGATTAGTGCCCTTATAAAAGAGGCCCTGTTTGTGGATCATTTGAGCTGAGGAGTTTGGGGCCAGCCTGACCAACATGGCAAGACCCCATCTCTACAAAAAATACCAAAATTAGCCAGGCATGGTGGCACACACCTATACTCCCAGCTACTCAGGAGGCTGAGGTGGGAGAATCGCTTGGGCCTAGGAGGCAGAGGTTGCAGAGAGCTGAGATCTTGCCATTGCACCCCAGCTTCGGCCTAGGAGGCAGAGGTTGCAGTGAGCTGAGATCCTGCCATTGCACCCCAGCCTGGGTGACAGAGCAAGACCCTTTCTCAACAAAATAGATAAGAGGCCCTCTTTGCCTGGTGCAGTGGCTGGCACCTATAATCCCAGCTACTCGAGGCCAAGGTGGGAGAATCGCTTGAGCACAGGAGTTTGAGACCAGCCTGGGCAACAATTTGAGGCTCCATTTTTTTTTTTAAAAGACATATTCTCCCACTGTCACCCAGACTGGAGTGCAGTGGTGCGATCTTGGCTCACTGCAACCTCTGTCTCCCGGGTTCAAGAAATTCTCATGTCTCAGCCTCCCACGTACCTGAGTGCACCACCACACCTGGCTAATTTTTGTATTTTTAGTAAAGATGGGGTTTCACCATGTTGCCTAGGTTGGTCTCGACCTCCTGGCCTCAAGTGATCCACCTGCCTCAGCCTCCCAGATGCTGGGATTACAGGCATAAGCCACTACGCATGGCCAAGATCTGTCTTAAAAAAATAATTAGCCGACCGGGTGTGGTGGCTCACGCCTATAATCCCAGCACTTTGGGAGGCCAAGAGGGGCAGATCACCTGAGGTCAGGAGTTTGAGACCAGCCTGGCCAACATGGTGAAACCGTGTCTCTACTAAAATACAAAACCGGGCATGGTGGTGCAGGCCTGTAATCTCAGCTGCTTATGGGGCTGAGGCAAGAGAATTGCTTGAACCCAGGAGGCAGAGATTGCAGTGAGCCAAGATTGCGCCACTGCATTCCAGCCTGGGTGACAGAGGGAGACTCCATCTTGGGGGAAAAAGAATCAGCCCATTGCAGTGGTGTGCACCTGTAGTTTCAGCTACTTGGGATGCTGAGGATCTCTTGAGCCCAGGAGTTCAAGGTTATAATAAGCTATAATTATGCCACTGCACTCCAGCCTGGGTGACAGTACAAGATTCTATTTCTAAAAGGAATAAAAATCAAAAAAGAGGCCTCAGAGAACTGCCTTGCCCCTTCTGCCATATGGGGATACAGGGAGAAGCTGTCATCTGTGGACCAGAAAGAAGGCCGTCACTAGACACTGAATCTGCAGGTGCCTTGGGCTTGGACTTTGCAGGCTCCAGAACTATGAGAAATAAATTTCTGTTGCTCATAAGCCACCCAGTCTATGGCATTTCGTTATAGCAGCGCAAAGTGGACTAAAACACTTTTTTTTTTTTTGAGATGGAGTCTTGCTCTCTCACCAGTTGGAGTGTGCAGGGGCATGATCTCAGCTCACTGCAACCTCTGCCTCCCGGGCTCAAGTGATTTCCCTGCCCCAGCCTCCTGAGTAGCTGGGATTACAGGTGCGTGCCACCATGCCTGACTGATTTTTTGTATTTTAGCAGAGACGGTTTCACCATGTTGGCCAGAATGGTCTCAATCTCCTGACCTTGTGATCTGCCCACCTTGGACCTCCCAAAGTGCTGGGATTACAGGCGTGAGCCACCGTGCCCGGCCAATATACTCTTACTGGGCTCACATACAGAGAAGGGAAGAGTCTTGTTCTGTTTCTTGAAGCGGCAGAACTAGGCATGGGTCCCTGGGAAGATTACCTAATAGTCCATGGGATCCTGCACTGCCTCCTAAGAGATACATTTCCATAAAAAGGCAGACACTGGCACAGTGCACTTCCCTGGCCCAAGAACCTGTTCTAGGCACTGCATGAGCATTTACTCATTCAAGCCTCAGAGCACTCACCCTCATCCTATGATGAGAAACCAAGGCAGGGGGATCCCAAAGCCGAGCTTGAAACCCAGCAGGGCGGTCCTGACAGGTTCAGTGCTCGGTCACACCAGGGAGTCTGCAGCCCATCTCCCGGTTTCTTCCCACTCCACACTTCACTGAATGCATTCGACTTCGGCGGTCTTCAAACAGTTCTGTTTGCATCCCCAAATGTTATTTTAAACATTTTTTTACCCCCCTTACACATTAAGTTGACACCTAAAATATTATGTAAGTTTAAATAGTTACACAGAATACAACTTCTGGAACACTGTAAATATTGACACTTCAAAATAAGACTGTCATATCACTTTTAAAAATGTAACCAGATGGAACAGAAAAATACCGTATCGATTTGATATCCTATTTAATCCATTCAAAACAGTGTAGTTGTCCGTCTGTATCTGCGGGGGATTGGTTCCAGGAGGGGCACTAAAATGCACAGCTCAAGTCCCTGATGTAAAATGGTACAGTATGTGCACGTAGCCTACCCACATCCTCTTTATTTATTTTTTGAGACGGAGTCTCGCTCTGTCACTCAGGCTGGAGTGCAGCGGTGTGATCTCACCTCACTGCAACCTCTGCCTCCCTGGTTCAAGCGATTCTCCTGCATCAGCCTCCCAAGTAGCTGGGATTACAGGCATGCGCCACCATGCCCAGCTAATTTTTGTATTTTTAGTAGAGACGGGGTTTCACCATGTTGGCCAGGATGGTCTCAAACTCTGGACCTCATGATCCGCCTGCCTAGGCCTCCCAAAGCTGGGATTACAGGCATGAGCCACTGCCCCCAGCCTAGATTACTTCTAATATCTAAAAAAATGTAAATGCCATGTAGTAAGTAATTATACTGTATTGTTTAGAAAATAATGAGCAAAATGTCTGTACGCCTTCAGTCCAGAGACCACCATCATAGGCCTGACTGCATTTTCCATACACAGCTGGTTGACTCTGAGGACATGGAGGGCTGCCTGGACATGAGCCACCTCTTCTTTCGTATTTCACGGCATTCTTTTCCTCACAGAACCCACTTTCCACTTTACTTCTTCCACCTCTGTGTATCCTAAGGAAATATTTTTGTGTTTGAAAATCTCACTGTTCTGCTATACTTCTGTATAACAAAAAGGTATGTATAAATGGAAATCTTAAATTTTTATCTCCTGTGAGACCGAGAGTCAGAAAAAACTGACACTCAGTTTATTTATCATTACAATTGTCGGAACACAGGCTGGGTGCCGTGGCTCAAGCCTGTAATCCCAGCACTTTGGGAGGCCGAGGCGGGTGGATCACGAGGTCAGGAGATCGAGACCATCCTGGTCAACATGGTGAAACCCCGTCTCTACTAGAAATACAAAAAATTAGCTGGGCATGGTGGCGCGTGCCTGTAATCCTAGCTACTCGGGAGGCTGAGGCAGGAGAATTGCCTGAACCCGGGAGGCGGAGGTTGCGGTGAGCCGAGATCGCGCCATTGCACTCCAGCCTGGGCAACAAGAGTGAAACTCTGTCTCAAAAAAAAAGAAAAAAAAACAACAACAACAACAACAACAAAAACCAATTGTCGGAACACAACTAATCAAGCACAAATATGTTATAAAGTTAGAATAATAGTCATGAATTGTTAGTCATGAAAGTAGTAAATCATTAGTCATGCATGTTTGTGGGAAGTACATCTCTTTTTTCTTCTTCTTCTAAGCTCTTACACAGAAGAAAGGAAAGTACATCTCTTAAGGGGATAAGTAGATCTTTCTTTTCTTAATTCCCAGATTCAGGAAGGACCAGATGGCCCCGTTGCAGGATGGAGGGAGGGCTCTTCAAGGATTCTTTTTGCGTTCCTCTTGTTTGTGAATGGCAGTGCTTACAGCTGAGAATGGAAGGAAATTCTTTTACAGTGACTCAGTGCTCTGACCCCTCCCAGGCTATCCTCCAAAACTCACATGATGCTCTCCGACCCATAGCTGGTAACTCGGCTGTCCTGCCTCAGGGAGATGGAAGCTACGACTGAAGTCACCTGGCTTTCAAAAGGATCATTTGTGACCCTAATTGAGTCCGGGTGACTGCAGAAACATGTGGTGGATGAGATTACTGTCCAAAAGTCATCACCCTCTTGGCCCTTGCAGTTGATTTCTCACCCCAGTGGCGCTGAGCTCAACCACGTGACTATCGTTGGTCAACAGGGTGGCCTTCAGAGGCTGACGTGCAGGTGCCCCATCTGGTGGCAGGGTTGGTCCCAGCCAGGTGGCCTAGAGAAACCTTCCTCCCTGCATCCTCCTCAGCCTGGTCCCTGAGGGAATCTGAAGCCAGGTTCATCTGGAGGCAGAGCCTCTGAGCCACATGCAGCTGCATCAACCAACCACCAGCTAATGCACAGAGGTGGAGAGAAGGGAACACGTGTTGTTACACAGCAAAAGCTGAGTCAAAATCCCAAGGTACCTTTTAAAACACGGAAGCTGGCCGGGCGCAGTGGCTCAAGCCTATAATCCCAGCACTTTGGGAGGCCAAGGAGGGTGGATCACGAGGTCAAGAGATCGAGACCATCCTGGTCAACATGGTGAAACCCCG
>CM052663.1:86450316-86501791 GCA_028533165.1 Leontopithecus rosalia
CTCTACTAAAAATACAAAAAATTAGCTGGGCATGGTGGCGCATGCCTGTAATCCCAGCTACTCAGGAGGCTGAGGCAGGAGAATTGCCTGAACCCAGGAGGCGGAGGTTGCGGTGAGCCGAGATCGCGCCATTGCACTCCAGCCTGGGTAACAAGAGCAAAACTCTGTCTCAAAAAATAAATAAATAAATAAATAAACAAACAAACAAAACACGGAAGCTGACAAATTGGTGCCAAAATGTAAATATAACTGCAAGTGACTTAGAAGGTCAGAAATAAAATATCTTGGGGGAAAATAACAAAATGGATGATTTGCAATAGCTAATTTCACGACTACATTTGATTTCAAGAGTCATTATAAAGCTCAAGCAATGAAGACAATGTGGGGTAGACACAAGAATAGATGAGTTGACTAGGGGAACAGATTAGCAAGTCTAGAAATAAATCCACATACATGGTCAAGAGATTTTTGTTTTGAAACGTGCAGTTTATTGAACGCCATTGTAGAAAAGTGTGTGAGGGGGCCAGGCGCGGTGGCTCAAGCCTGTAATCCCAGCACTTTGGGAGGCCGAGGCGGATCACGAGGTCAAGAGATCGAGACCATCCTGGTCAACATGGTGAAACCCCGTCTCTACTAAAAATATTAAAAAAAAAATTAGCTGGGCACGGTGGCGCGTGCCTGTAATCCCAGCTTCTCAGGAGGCTGAGGCAGGAGAATTGCCTGAACCCAGGAGGCGGAGGTTGCGGTGAGCCGAGATCACACCATTGCACTCCAGCCTGGGTAACAAGATCGAAACTCCGTCTCAAAAAAAAAAAAGAAAGAAAAGTGTGTGAGGCTAAAGTGCTGACACAGGGCTCGGCTTGGGGCAGGGTGAGGAATGGAAAGTGGAGCACGTGGGAAACAGGTCACGGGCAGAGCTTCTGGCCTGGATGATGCCTCTTGATCTATCCATAGACTTGCAAGGTCAGTACTGGGATGATGATCAGCAGAATGGGCATGATGATGCCCAAAGTCAGGGCCCAGATGTTCAGGCACTTGGCGGTGGAGGCGTAGGCCTGGGCACTGTTCAGGTTGCCAACCATCTTCCTGTCCCTAGACTTCACAGAGTAGGCGAACGCTCTGAAGTCCAGGCAGCAGGAGTTCATGAAGAGGGTGCTGAACAGGGACCAGACAACATGGCCGGACGTAGAGGTCTCGCGGCAGATGTGGATCACGGTGGATGTCAGGGGAGCCAGGTTAGGGGGCGCCTCTAGCACAGCCACCTCATGCTCTTCCGTGATCATCTCGTAGCTGGGGGGACGGTCGGTGTTGGTGGGAGTGAAGACGGTGTGGACAGTGCGCTCGTGGTGTCCAGGGACGACCAGCTGGGGTCGGGTTGCTGGAATAGTTCTCAGTGGGCCCTCCCTTCCCCAGTAGTTTGGATTTCTCTGGTCAATAGATTTTTGACCAAGCTACCAAGGCAAGGCAATGGACAGAGATTTTTTTCAACAAATGGTGCTGGAATAATTGGATTTTCCTATGGAAATAATGAACTTCAACATCCACCTCACATCCCTCACACTATTCAAGATAAATCATAGACCTAAATATAAAACTAATATGGCGGGGCACAGTGGGCTATGCCTATAATCCCAGCACTTTGGGAGGCCCAGGCAGGAGGATTGCTTGAGCCCAGGAGTTCAATACCAGCCTGGGCAACATGGCAAAACCTTGTCTCTATAAAAAATATAAAAATTAGCTGGGCTTGGTGGCATACACCTGTAGTCCCAGTTACTCGGGAGGCTGAGGTAGGAGGATTGCTTCAGCTTAGGAGGTTGAAGCTGCAGTGAGCCGAGACTGCCCCACTGTGTTCCAACCTAGGTGACAGAGTGGCACCCTGTCTCAAAAAAATATCAAAGTTAAGGCCGGGCATGGTGGCTCACACCTGTGATTCTAGCACTTTGGGAGTCCGAGGCGGGCGGATTGCCTGGGGTCAGGAGTAGTGCCAGTCTGGCCAACATGGTGAAACCCCATCTCTACTAAAAATACAAAAACATTAGCCAGATGCGGTGGTGCACACCTGTAATCCCAGCTACTCAGGAGGCTGAGGCAGGAGAACTGCTTGAACCAGGGAGGTGGAGGTTGCAGTAAGCTGAGATCATGCCACTGCACTTCAGCCTGGGTGACAGAGTGAGACTCCATCTCAAAAACAAAGAAAAAACCAAACTTAAAAAAATAATTATATTGGCCAGGCATGGTGGCTCATGCCTGTAATGCCAGCACTTTGGGAGGCTGAGGTGGGTGGATTACAAGGTTAAGAGATCAAGACCATCCTGGCCAACATGGTGAAACCCCATCTTTCCTAAAAATACAAAAATTATCTGGTCATGGTGGTGGGTGCCTGTAATCCCAGCTACTCAGGAGGCTGAGGCAGGAGAACTGCTTGAACCCAGGAGCTGGAGGTTGCAGTGAGCCAAGATCACGCCACTGTACTCCAGCCTGGCCAACAGAGGGAGACTTCATTTTTAAAAAAATAAAAATAAAATAAAATAATAAAAAGACAAGCCACAGACTGAGAGAGAATATTTGCAATACATACAGCTGACAAAGGACTTATATCCAGAATATATAATGACTACAAAGCAACAATAAACAACTTGATTTTTAAAAACCAGCAAAAGGCTACATACAGTGGCTCATGCCTATAATCCCAGCTACTTGGGAAGCTGAAGTAAGAGGACTGTTTGAGCTCAGCAGTTCAAGACTAGCCTGGACAACACAGTGAGACTCTCTGTAAAATAAATAAATAAAATTTAAAAAATAAGTAATAAAGCTGGGCGGGGTCGCTTACACCTGTAATCCTAGCACTTTGGGAGGCTGAGGTGGGTGGATCACCTGAGGTCAGGAGTTTGAGACCAGCCTGACCAACATAGTGAAATACCATCTCCACTAAAAATACAAAAAAATTAGCCAAGCCTGGTGGCAGGAGCCTGTCATTCCAGCTACTTGGGAGGCTGAGGCACAAGAATCGCTTCAACCTGGGAGGCAGAGGTTGCAGTGAGCTGAGATCGTGCCACTGCACTCCAGCCTGGGTGATAACAGTGAGACTTTGTCTCAAAAAAAAAAAAAGATGAGTAATAGCCTGGGTGACATGGTGAGACAGCATCTCTACAAAAAATACAAAAATTAGCCAGATGTTGTGGGGCATGCCTGCAGAGCCAGCTACTGGGGAGGCAGAGGTGGGAGGATCACCTGAGCCCAGGAAGTGGAGGCTGCAGTGAGCTCAGACTGCGTTATTGCACTCCAGCCTGGGCGACAGACTGAAACCCTGTCTCAATAAATAAATAAATAATTTTTAAAAATAGTCAAAAGACTTGAACAGACCTTCACGAAAGCAAACAGCCAGTTGTAGTGGCTCACACCTGTAATCCCAACATTTTGAGAGGCCAAGACAGGAGGATACCTTGATGCCAGTAGTTCATGGCTGCACTGAGCTCTGATTGTGCCACTGTACTCCAGCCTGGGTGACAGAGTGAGACCCTGTCTCAAAAAATAAAAATAAAAAGAGAGAGAGAGAGAAAAGAAATGAAAACATACCTACCCAAAAAGACTTGTATGCAAATGTTTACAGCCCCTTTATTCATTAAGCCCCAAACTGGAAACAATCAGCTGTCTATCAATGGGAGAATGATGAACAAATGTAGTAATATGTACACAAAAGAATGCTATTCAGTAATTTAAAAATTATACGCACAACATGCATGCATCCCAAAAACACTGTGTCAAGTGAAAGGAGCTAGATACAAGAAAGCACACGCTGTATGCTCAACTGATATGAATTTAAGAACAGGCAAAAACAAATCTATGTTGATGGAAATCAGGACAGCGTTTGCCTACAGGCTGGGGACTCTCCAGCAGTATGTTCTGTATCTCATTTTGAGTGATGGTTACACAGGTGTATACATTTGTTAAAATTCATTCAACTGTGCATTTCACTGTATGTACATATACTTCAATTAAAAAAAATTTCTGAGGCTGACATGCTAATATAAAAGAATCAAGTTTAACCTTATATATTCAGAAAGGTTTGAGGAACATAAAGATATTGTTAATTCATTTATAACTTTGCCAATAAAAATTTTTCTTTTTTGAGACAGAGTCTTGCTCCATCATGTAGGCTGGAGTGGAGTTGAGTGACGTCCACTCACTGCAACCTCCATCTCTCAGGTTCAAACGATTCGCCTGCCTCAACCTCCCAAGTAGCTGGGACTACAGGTGCCTGCCACCACACCCAGTTAATTCTTATATTTTTAGTAGAGATGGGATTTCGCCATGTTGGCCAGACTGGTCTGGAACGCCTAACCTCAAATGATATGCCTGCCTCGGCCTCCCAAAGTGCTGGGATTACAGGGTTGAGCCAACACACTCGGCTGCAATAAAGTGTTTTTTAAATAAAAGTTTTATTACTTCTTTAAATATGAATACATTTTTATTAAACTTTTAACTGTATATTTAGCTTATGGAAAAATATGGCATCCAATACCTGATTTGCAGAGCCAATCCCCCTTGTCTAGCAAGAAAGCCAAATGGACTCACTTTCTGTCAGGTGACTTCATTTTTCAATTCAAATAAATGTGCTAATACACATTTCCAGGATTATTATAGAAGCCACCGAGAAATAAAGAATGTGTTTGTAAGACAGATTGCTAAATGCGGTCAAGTAAAGATTAAAATGATATGGCTATAATTAATGTATCCATTTTACCATGTTACAAGAGCAAGAAAATCAATCATACTGTATATACTTTAGCATAATTTATAATAATACAATACAACATGTACTTACAGACATGTCACGAAGCAAGGAGCATGATAGAAACCATGATATCCATTTGGTAAATGGAAGCATGTATAGTGATTTTTCTGGCTTTGGGGATTAAATGAGAAGTAAATATAAAAATCAGAAGTAATTGGCCAGGCGCGGGGGCTCAAGCCTGTAATCCCAGCACTTTGGGAGGCCGAGGCGGGTGTATCACGAGGTCAAGAGATCGAGACCATCCTGGTCAACATGGTGAAACCCCGTCTCTACTAAAGATACAAAAAATTAGCTGGGCACGGTGGCGTGTGCCTGTAATCCCAGCTACTCAGGAGGCTGAGGCAGGAGAATTGCCTGAACCCAGGAGGCGGAGGTTGCGGTGAGCCGAGATCGCGCCATTGCACTCCAGCCTGTGTAACAAAAGCGAAACTCCGTCTCAAAAAAAAAAAAAAATCAGAAGTAACTCTATGCTGTTATAAACATCATGGCCAGATTTTCTTATGAATGTAAAGAAACACTAAGTCACACACTGCTTAAGAACAATTACTCTTCAAAGGAGAGCCTCACTTTTTTTTAAAAGGAAAAAGTGTATTTCATTGGAACAGAGTCATTTTGAGTGCAAAAAAAAGTGTATATATATTTGTGCTATTTTTTAAAAATATTTTTAGAGACAGGGTCTTGCTCTGTCACTCAAACAGGCTGGACGTGGTGGCTGACTCCTGTAATCCCAGCTACTTGAGAGGCTGAGGCATTGAGATTTATCATTATAATTTTTATCATTTTAATCTTTATAAATATTAAAAATATTTGTATGATAACTCACTGTAAACTTGAACTCCTGGGCTCAAGCAGTCCTTCTGCCTTAGCCTCCTGAGTATCTGAGACTGCACACATGCACTACCATGCCCACTTAATTTTTTAGTTTTTAGTAGAAACAGGTCTTGCTATGCTGTCCAGGCTGGTCTCAAAACTCCTGGCCTGAAGTGATCCTTCTGCCTCAGTCTCTCAAGTAGCTGGGATTACAGGCATCAGCCAGCATGCCCGGCCTGTTTGTTTGCAGAAAGATAATAACTTAAAGACAGGCATGATTCAAAAGTTTTAAACAAGATGCACAGCCTTCCTCATTATGGCTATACCTGGTCATTGCTAAACCTGCTCAAAGCCTGAAGGCCGGGACACCTGGAGGCTGGGTCCAGCGCCAAGGTGACTTAAGGGTTTAAACTCCCAAACTCCCATTTACAAGTGAAGAGATTAAGCCCTCCTACCTTAGAGGGTCACTGTTAGAACTGAGGACAGTGCCTGGCACGTGAGAACTCAGTATTAGCTTTGTCATTGAGAGAGAACACGACCAAAGGATAAAGGACGTGTCACTTTAGGTGGCAATCAGAGCCCTACGGACTCATTATTTGAGTGTCCAGGCATCTGCAAAGGGTTAGACCTTCGGGACGAAAGACCTTTAGGGCTCGTCACCAATGCCTTTTTACTTTGGCATTGAGCTTTGATCTTACTGGGTTGTGTGGATGGGAAACCCAATCAAATATGGCAATTCTGATATTGTCAGGTATCAGATAATTTCAAAATGTAATTTGTGGGGTCTTCATCCCTGGGGAAAATCTGGGAGAGGCATTTGGCCTAGTGGTTATGTTACAGTCCTAAGCATGAGGCAGACCCAGCTTTCAACCCAGTTCTGGCACCTACTAATCACATGGCTGTCAGATTACTGTGTAACTGTTTCTTTACCTGTGAACCAGGGATAAGCATTGTTCCACTCAGGTGGTATGAGCTGAACTAGATGCTGCTGCTGACAGTGTCCTGTATATTTCAGTGGACCACAGAAACACCAAGCCTGGGTCTTCCCATGACCTGCCTACCTCCTCTCATCCGAACCTCACCCATCTCCACTCCTCCTCTTCTTCCTCCTCCTACTACTCCAATCCATACTTCTTTCCAGGCCTCAGGCGTTACCTACAGCTTATCATTTTGTTATGGAACTTTGACCTTAACAGGCTAGAACAGTCTCTACCCCTGACTCCCACACTTTGTAGTGTGCAACCCATGGTATATAGTTGCAATGTATAACCCCAGTATATAATAAACTGTGATACTGAATCTCTGGTGCAGTTACCTGGTGTACAATCTGTGGTGTACTGTACTGTATGAACCCTGATACAATAAACTGTGGTTGTTTTCTGAGACAGGGTCTTGCTCTGTCACCCAGGCTTAAGTGCAATGGCACAATCACGGCTCACTGCAGCCTCCAACTCTGGGGCTCAAGTGATCCTCTCACTTCAGCCTCCCACATAGCTGGGACCACAGGCATACACCACCACACCTGGCTTTTCTTTTAAGATGGAGTCTCGCTGTGTTGCCCAGGCTGGAGTGCAGTGGCATGATCTCGGCTTACTGCAACCTCCACCTCCTGGGTTCAAGTGCTTCTCCTACCTCAGCCTCCTAAGTAGCTGGGACTACAGGCGCCCACCACCATGCCTGGCTAATTTTTGGATTTTTGGTAGAGATGGGTTTTGCCGTGTTGGCCAGGCTGGTCTAGAACTCCTGATCTTAGGTATCTGCCACCCTTGGCCTCCTAAGGTGTTGAAATTACACATGTAGCCACTGTGCCTGGCCTGAACTAGTATTGAATCCTTGGTGCACAGTAGCTGTAGTGTGTAATCCCTGGTCACAGGCAGGGGCAAAAGTTATTGTTAAAGATGTCCCTAAGATAAAAAAGACCCCTTACAACCCAAAGCACATTTAAATAAATGCGTAAAATCTATAACCCTTGCCAACAGATCCTTACTGTTGTGCAAGCTGACTGCATTCCAGCAGGGCTTAATCAGTGGCACAGAAAGATACACAGAAGTAGGGTTGGCCAACCTCCAGAGGAAATTGGCAACTGACCCTGTAAAGCCTTTTGGATTCAGTCAAGCTTCTCGACTTGTTTCTAGCAATAGTTAAGAGCTTATGTGAAATTATGGGTCTTAAGACTTTGAACACAAGTCAAAACTCTTACAGAGCTAAGCTGTAAATTATACTCAGTGACCTGGGCTGGCAAGTAAGAGGGTTCAAAAAATCAGTCACTGGGGACTCAATCTTTTAATGAATTCCCCTTGATAAGGTGATTTCCTATTGTTTTTAAAACGGGGAGAGAAAGTATGTACATTTTATTTTATTTTTTTGAGACCGTGTCTTGCTCTCTTGCCCAGGCTAGAGAGTGCAGTGATGTGATCTTGGCTCACTGCAACCTCTGCCTCCAGGTTCAAGCGATTCTCCTCAGCCCCCACTAGTAGTTGGGATTACAGGTGCGCGCCACCACATCTGGCTAATTTTTGTATTTTCAGTAGAGATGGGGTTTTGTCCTTTTGGCCAGGATGGTCTCGATCTCTTGACCTTGTGATCTACCTGCCTCAGCCTCCCAAAGTGCTGGGATCACAGGCATGAGCCACCATGCCATTGCCTTACATTTTAAAATCCTTTGGTTTAAAGGTAGTATATTCTAGTATTAAACATGCATATATAAATGTTATAATTACATTATGAATAAAAGTGCAGCGTTCGTATTTCAAGCATAACCACTTTCTCTATAAAATTTTAAAATAGGCCAGGCATGGTGGCTCAAGCTTGTAATCCCAGCACTTTGGGAGGCCGAGGCAGGTGGATCACAAGGTCAAGAGATTAAGACTATCCTGGCCAACATGGTGAAACCTCATCTCTACTAAAAATACAAAAATTGGCTGGGCGTGGTGGTGCACGCCTGTAGTCCCAGCTACTTAGTAGGCTGAGGTAGGAGAATTGCCTGAACCTGGGAGGTGGAAGTTGCAGTGAGCCGAGATTGCGCCACTGCACTCCAGCCTGGTGCCTGGTGACACAGCAAGACTGTCTCCAAATAAAATTTTTTTTAAAAAAGGGAAACTGTAACCTTAACGATCAACTTTCTGGTCATGAGTTACTAAAAAAAATGTAAACTAGTAATGTCTTCAAAAGGTTTTTTTCTTCTTTTTGAGACGGAGTTTCGCTGTTGTTACCCAGACTGGAGTGCAATGGCACAATCTCGGCTCACCGCAACCTCCGCCTTCTGGGTTCAAGCAATTCTCCTGCCTCAGCCTCCCAAGTAGCTGGGACTACAGGCGTGCACCACCATGCCCAGCTAATTCTTGTATTTTTAGTAGAGACGGGGTTTCACCTTGTTGACCAGGATGGTCTCGATCTCTTGACCTCATGATCCACCGGCCTTGGCCTCCCAAAAGTGCTGGGATTATAGGTGTGAGCCACCGCGCCCGGCCTTCAAAAGATTTTAAGGATCCCTTTGCATTTAGACAGTTGACTGAGGCCGGGTGCGGTGGCTCATGCCTATAATCCCAGTACTTTGGGAGGTGCAGGCAGGCAGATCACTGGAGGTCCAGAGTTCTAGTCCTGCCTGGCCAACATGGTGAAAACCAATGTCTACTAAAATTACAAAATTTAGCTGGGATGTTTGTGGTTTCTTATAATCACAGCTACTTCAGAAGCTGAGGCAGGAGAATCATTTGAACCTGGGAGGCAAAAGTCCACCACACCCAGCTAGCTAACTTTTCTATTTTTACTAGAGATGGGGTTTCACTATGTTGGCCAGGGTGGTCTCGAACTCCTGACCTCAAGTGATATGCCTTCCTCGGCCTCCCAAAGTCCTGACATTACAGTCGTTAAGCCACTGCACCTGGCCTTTAAAGCTTTTTTTTTGGCTGGGTGAGGTGGCTCATGCCTGTAATTCCAGCACTTTGGGAGGCCAAGGTGGGCAGATTACTTGAGGTCAGGAATTTGAGACCAGCCTGGCCAACATGGTGAGACCCTCATCTCCACTAAAAATACAAAAAAATTAGCTGGGCGTGGTGGTGTGCACCTATAATCCCAGTTACTTGGGAGACTGAGGTGGGAGAATTGCTCGAACCTGGGAGGTGGAGGCTGTAATGAGCTGAGATAGCACCACTGCACTGCAGCCTGGGTGACAGAGCAAAACCCTGTCTCGAAAATAAATAAGAAAAAAAATTTTAAAGCTAATTTTTTCTGTATTGTTCCAATTTTACTGTATGTGCTGCGAAAGCAAGCAGTATTTTTTTAAAAATTTATTGACCCTGACCTGCTGAAGCAGTATTTTTTTTTTTTAATTGAGATGGAGTTTCGCTCTTGTTACCCAGGCTGGAGTGCAATGGCGTGATCTCGGCTCACCACAACCTCCGCCTCCTGGGTTCAGGCACTTCTCCTGCCTCAACCTCCTGAGTAGCTGGGATTACAGGCACGCACCACCGTGCCCAGCTAATTTTTTGTATTTTTAGTAGAGACGGGGTTTCACCATGTTGACCATTTTTAGTAGAGACGGGGTTTCATCATGTTGACCAGGATGGTCTCAATCTCTTGACCTTGTGATCCACCTGCCTCAGCCTCCCAAAGTGCTGGGATTACAGGCTTGAGCGTCTCACTCTGTCGCCCAGGCTGGAGTGCAGTGGAGTGATCACAGCTCACTGCAGCCTCAACCTCCTGGGCTCAAGTGATCCTCCCACTTTAGCCTCCAGAACAGCTGGGACTAGTCACACACCACCACACTTGACTAAAGATGTTATTTTTATTTTATAACCTTTGAGATGGAGTCTTGCTGTCATCCAGGCTGGAGTGTAGTGGCCTGATCTTGGCTCACTGCAACCTCTGCCTCCTGGGTTCAGGTGATTCTCCTGCCTCAGCCTCCCGAGTAGCTGGGACTACAGGCGCATGCTACCACACCCAGCTAATTTCTGTATTTTTAGTAGAGACAGGGTTTCACTATTTTGGCCAGGCTGGTCTTTAACTCCTGACCTGACCTCAGGTGATTCACCTGCCTCTGCCTCCCAGAGTGCTGGGATTGTAGGCATGAGCAACTGTGCCTGGCCAAGATCTTTTTTTAAAAAGAAGTTCACTTTTCTGAAGACTAAACTTCTAAGATGTCTATCCTCCCCAAATGAATCTATAAGTTCAATAAAAATCCCAATCATAATAACACCTCTGCCAATTTTTCAGCTTAAAAATATAGAAAGGTACAGTTAAGAAAATGAATAGTCAAGCCCCAGGATGAGAGAAAATACCTGGAAAACAAGTATCTGATCATAGACTGTGTAAGAGCACCCAGAATGTGTAAGGAACCCCCATTACTCTGTAACAAAATGATAAACAGCCTAGTTTTCTTAAAAATGCAAAATATCTGAGCAGATACTTCCCAAAACATATATAAATGGCTAAGTACAGAAAAAACAACAACTGCTCAACCACATTAGATATGGAGGATATAAATGAATAACAATATCAAGCATTGGTGAGAATATGGAGAAACTGGAATGTCCATCTATGAAAATGGTGTACCCTCACTGGAAACCAGTTTGGCAGTTTTCAATAAAGTTAAGCACACACTTACCAGATGTTCCAGAACTTTCACTCAGTTTACTTGCCCAGGAGAAATGGAAACACTATTCCCAGTTTTATTTCTAATAGCCAAAACCTGGAAACCACCCCAAATGTCCCATTCATCAACAGGTGAATAGAAAAATAGGCACCAATAGATTACCATGGAGTATTATCAGAAATAAAAATGAACTTCAGATACACACAACATGGATATTCAAAAACATCACCCATAGTGAAAGCAGCTAGAAATGAGAGTATCTATGTAGTTCTAGTAGCAATCTGAAGTGTAAGAAGCCATTTCTTGCAATGAAGACCAGACCAGAAGTTACAGAGGAGAAACCAGGAACTGCCCTGAAGAGGCACGAGGGCGCTTCCCAAGTGCTGGCTCTTTCTCATCTTCCTTGCAGTCATCGCTAGCTGGATGTAACATTTGAAAAAAATTGAGCTGTTTATTCAATGCCTCTTACTGTATGTAAGTTAAATCCTATTCAAGTTGGTCACAGAAAAGCAGGCTGGCGATTACTTCTGGGGAGCAGTGCTGGAGGGAGCCCCAGGACTTCTGGGGTGATGTTACTATTCTCTGACCCTGGGTATAATTACAAGAGGAGACTCCTTCCGGAAAAGTTAAGTAAGCTCTATATTTATGCGCCCTTTTCTCTATCTACTCTTTAATAATGTAAAATAAAAAATAGGAGAAAAATGAGACCGTGAACACTTCTCCCAGCTAACCTGGACAGGTTTTCAGGTGCTGCATATAAGGTTTGTCTCATTAGGCAGCTATTATCAAGGTAGTATAACAAAGCTGAGTAATTTGAAAACTCTTAGTTTCAAAGGAACTTTTCTCTGGGTCTTTAGATTTGAAATTTCCCCAATTTGTTTTGTAATGGAAGTCACCTCATGGTCCTGATAGCCCTTCAGGCCACTAAACCATCACACACTATGGGGTGTAAGCTGCCTCTGCTCAAGTCTGATAGCTGTGCTTGACCTGTGACTTCCAGCCCATGTGCTGATGAAATGTCTGACTTTCCACCTGCTCTCAAAACCAAAATTTTATTTGGTTTATAGGAAGGTGTGAAACTTACCTGCAATTTTTTTTTTTGAGATGGAGTCTTGCTCTGTTGCCAGGCTGGAGTGCAGTGGCACAATCTCAGCTCACTATAACCTCCACCTCCCAGATTCAAGCAATTCTCCCGCCTCAGCCTCCTGGAGTAGCTGGGACTACAGGCAAGCACCACCATGCCCAGCTAATTTTTTGTATTTTTAGTAGAGATGGGGTTTCACCATGTTGGCCAGGATGGTCTTGTCACCTGAACCCCTTGGCCTCCAAAGTGCTGGGATGACAGGCATTAGCCACTGTGCTCAGCCCACTTACCCACAATTATAGGTGCTCCTGAGAAGCTAGACCATGAGGCAACGTGTATTAACTGCAGGTCAACTTCCTCTCAAGCAGTAGTTCTCAACGTGGAGGGATTCTGTCCTTCCTTCCCCTGGGGACCTTTGGCAATGTCTGCAGACAGTTTGGGTAGTTCTAGTAGCAGCCTGGTGCAAATGCTACTGGTGGAGGCAGCAGGTGCTCCTAAACCTCCGAGTGCACTGGACAGGTCTGAAGTCAAAATCCCTTGTAAGGTATGTAGAGCACTTGACCATTTACATTGGACTTAGCTAGCCCTCACAATCACCACCTCAGACAGGAGGAAATGGAAATGTAAGAGACCCAAGAGTGCTAAAAATTAGAAAAAACTCCTAAGGATGACATTCCCTTGACATTTACTTTTGTATACAAGAGTATGTATTTACCTGGAAAAAATTCTCTCAAATCCCTCCCTTTGGAGCCTCTGAGTCCCTAGTGCTAGAGATCCCAATTCTATTTGCTCTCTGCTCTGTGGCTCACAGAGATTCTAGCAAGACTAGGGTGAGCCTGGGAGACGCTAACAATTCCCTTGACAGGTGAACTGCACGTGGACTCTAAGTGAGTGCAATACGGAGACCTTGCAAAGGGAGTTCTTTGATTGAAGGGCACTGCTACTTCCATCCTGAGCTCCGCATTTAATAGGTGACGATGGAATGAAAAGGTTAACTTACCCCAGGCTACCCTTCTGTGGTAACATCCTTGACTTCTTCAAAAGATTAAAAAAAAAAAAGAAGAAACAGTGAGAGGCTTCCTGATAATTATTGGGAGTTCCCCTGTATGTTATCTTATCTGACAAGTCACCTGAAAAAAAGCCACCTGAAGAAAGCCAACCAAAAGAAAGGCTATTACAACAAGAACTTTACTGGTAACACCTTTTTAATAGGTCAAAGTAACTGTACAGTTCATTATATTCTTCCTGAGAATAATTTATATCCCCCAACAAACTAAAGGGAGGGTATATTTTTTCAAAATTAACAGAATGGATGGTGTAACTGGACATCAAAAGAAAACCAAATTGCTGTTTTGCTTCATTCTCTCCTGGGAAGACAGATACAAGGAAGGGTTAGTTAACTCCAGTGGCTGTAAAATAGTCAAATGGCTTTAATCTTTCTTTATAAATTATATAAAAATGGATAAAGGGGATGGTTCCAGAACTTCTCCTCATTGCAGTTTGGAGGTGCTCTGGTATAAAGCATTTCTGCTTCCAAGAGAAATAACATTGCTACAAAAAACTGGCACATTATTCTGTGAAAAAAGACAAGAGTTTTTAGTCGTGTTCTACAGCTAGTTCCCGACCAAATGCTTCACATATCCACACGAAAGTAAAAGGCAGGTAAGACAAAAAGGGCTGTAGCTGTTTTCTGAAATAACTCAAGTCTTCAAAATATAGCTTTTATATTCTTTCTTTGTAAAATGGGATTAGCATATTGCAACTGAAGGGTGTTCTAAGAAACAAAAATTCCAGTCTGGATAATAATTCTATGGTAGACAAAAGAATTCTCAGCCTCTTGGGTTTCCTGGAATTCTTTACTTCATGCTCTCCTCTTCCACGATGCAGCTAAGGTAGTTTGGGAATTAAGATGTCACCCCTTGGCCATCCCCATTCAAACATATCTTAATGTGAACATAAACTGCTGTTCATGATGCTTAAAAGCTTATGTACAATTTTGATTCTTAGAAAATGCCACATTTTGGATCTCGGACTTTTCTGAGGATCATGATTGAAAATAAACAAAACAAAAAATGAACCCGAATCAAAGTGTGGTTACACTTATATGAGAAAGATTTTCAACCAGATGATCATTCAAAAAAGTTGCAGCTGTAAGTGCTGGCGACCGAGGACACAGGGTTAATTCCTCACTGCTGGTGGAAGGCTAGAGAACATCTTCAAAAGAGGGTAGCAAGACATGCTCCCAGGGGAGGCTCAGTGTGGTCTCGTCTGCCCAAGCATTTTCAGTCTTGCTTGGTCAATGACATCGAGTAAGTTTTTGGCATCCACAGCCAGGGCGTGAGCAGCAGTCAGCATTTGCTTTTTGTACTCTTGCTGGAGGCTGGTCATGACATACTGCTGGGCCAGTTTCATCTTGTTGATGAGCTCACCCAGGTCAGAGTTCAATAGTTTCTGTGCCATCTCAATCTGAAAGACAAGAGATAGGTCAGGGGAACTGTTTCCAATGATTTTTTTTTATTCTTTAGAGAGAGGTTCTCACTACGTTGTCTAAGCTTTCCTCAAACTCTTGGGCTCAAAGTGATCTTCCTGCCTCAGCCTTCCCAGTAGCTGGGAACATAGGCGCATGCCACTAGCCGTGCACCAGTGAACTTTTCAGGGAATTTTTACAAGCCTTTCTTTTGGTGCCTCCATGAGAAGAAAACTTTATTTCCTACAAATAAATCTTTCTTAGAAGCAACGCAATGTAAAAATCAGTCATCAAATCTTTTTTTAACTTATTTTAACTTCCCACACTACATTCATGCATTAAAAAAATTTTTTTTTGTATCATTCAACTTGACATCATTTTTAATTTTTATTTATTTATTTATTTATTTTTTAAATGTTAAGATTTTATTTACAAAGCTTTTTTGTTGTACAGAAAGTAAAAATGCTGTTACAGTCTCGGTGTAACTGGTAGCCACAGACGGTTGACTCACCAATCACAGCTATCCACGCTACAGCAAGTCTTACACAAAAACCTAACAATGCTTACAATTTTGTTGGGGTGAAGTCCACAAGCTTGGTGGTAGATTACCAAGAAGGACTACATGGAAGGAAGGCGGAATGTCACAGGAACTATTCTTTGGCTCTTTGGGTAGGTGGGCGTCCGGGGTTTGTATCACAGCTACCTTTTTTTTTTTTTTTCAACAGCTACCAAATCCATGAGCAGTCCAAACAATACTGAACAGTTCTGTTTCTGCAGGTCATCTGGGGTCTTAATCATCTTCTCCTTCATCATCTGTTTCTCTCTTCCTCTTTTCACCTTTCCCACCTTCTTCCTCCTCTTCATCCTCATCCTCATCTTCATCTTCTTCATCAAGTCCAAATTCTTCTTCCTCCTCACTGACTTCATCGTCGTCATCATCCCCTTCTACATCTTCGTCTTCATCATCTTCATCAAACTCCTCTTCTTCACCATCCTCATCCTCCTCATCTTCCTCATCTTCTCCTTCTTCATCCTCCTCCTCTTCATCCACACCATCCACCTCGGCATCTGAGTCAGGTGCTTCCTGGTCCTCTCGGTCATAGCCATCCAAGTAGGTAAGCTGGGGCAGAAGCTTGAAGACACTCTCTCGGTAGTCATTCAGGTTAGTAACCTCACAGTTAAAGAGGTCCAGGCTTTTCAGACATTCTAACTTTTTGAAAGGTTCCAAGGTGCTGATATCTTTCAGTTTATTTCCACTTAAGTTTAGATGTGTGAGATTTGGAAGTTTTTCAGTTAACATGTCCAGACCTCCAAAGATTCTATTTTCACTGTGTTCAAGCTTTTTCAATTTAGGCAGCTTGGGAAGATTTGAAACTGAAATCAAGCCTACATTTATTAAACTGAGGAACTCTAAGTTCACAAATTCAGCTGTTAAGCCCTCATTTTTTCCATCATTTGATTTGCAATTGTCCAAGACAAGTTCTCGAACTGCTGCCGGGGTCCGGTTCCTCAGCTCCAGGTGGATCCTCCTCTTCATGTCCATGTTCCCCTCTTCCCCCCTCTTCAAACTTAACTTTCCGCGGCGGGGGCGGAGGGGGGAGAGGCGTCCCGGCCTGCGCAGCGAGGGCCGTCGGAAGGGTTTGCTCGCGGCAGAGGCCGGCGGCGCGGTCCTGTGCGGCTGGCGGCGTGCGGGCAGGCGAGCGGAGCCCCCGGAGCCAAGTTACTCACGGGAGCGGAGAGAAACCATGGAGAAAAAAGGGGCGACATCATTTTTAATTTAAATTTTTTACTTACTTTAGAAATTTGGCCATTACAGTGTGCCTGTGTGTGCATGTCCACTCACACATGCAGATTCAGTGTCTTGTAGCTTCCATTCAAAGCGTTCCCTGACAGCATGACTGACTTCGTCTCCATTTGCACTCACTGTTTAGACTTTATTAATCTCAGTGACTGGCAGGGCTTTTGTTTCATAATAGAACCACAGAATCTGACAGAACCTCAGAGAGCATCTATTCCAAACACTCTCACATCAGACAGTGGATAACTGAGATACATAAGATATGCTGAAGGCCACAGAGCCAAGCCAGGACAAAAGTCTCCATCCTGACTTCTGGTCTTGTGCTGTCTACTATGCTAACTCTATCTCAAGACCTTCCCTGGCTATGCAAAAAATGCTTTAAGGATGGTGGCAAGGGACAGTGGCTCACTCCTGTAAAATCTCAGCATTTTGGGAGGCTGAGCTGGGCAGAAGGCTTGAGCTCAAAAGTTTAAGACCAGCCTGGGTAACATGGCAAAACCCCATCTCTTCAAAACAATAAAAAGTTAGCTGGGTATGGTGGTGTGCGCCTGTATTCCCAGCTACTCAGGAGGCTGAGCGGGGAGGATGGCTTGAACCTGAAGATGGAGGCTGTAGTGAGCCAAGATGGTATCACTGCACTCCAGCCTGGGTGACAGAGCCAGAGCCTGTTGTGTGCATGTGCGTGCACACACACTCCCACACACCCAAACACACATACACTCAGAGTCAGGACAGCAGTGGTAGAAGCAGTCTACAGGATTGGAATGCTTTGCATGGGCAAGTCTCATGACCCTTTTTATCTGTTTCTTCAACCAATGATGATGTATCCATTTGCTCTTTTATCATTTATGGAAGACCTACTATGTACAAGACACTTGGTGTGGACACAAGAAGGAAGACCTGCTTTTACTCATAGTGTAGCGTGGGAAAAGCATACCCAGAACCCTATAATACACTGGAATAAATCACATAGTAAAAACGCACACAGGTAAGACAGCAATGCATTCTGTCTCAGAGGATCAGAAAGATTTCACAAAGAGAATTTGTCTGAATTTAGCCTAGACTATAAAAGTAGGCTGTCTTCAACTGTGAAACACATTATAAGCCACATAAAGTTGATGCTTATTTGGCATAACTTGGCAATGGGGAGGCATAAGAAATCTTTAGGAAGGAGAATGACAAAACCTAGAGAGATATTCTAGAAAGATGACTCTGGTGGCAGTGTGGAGGCTGAATGGAGGGGTAGGGGAAGAGAAGAGAGGCAGATAAAGCACCTAAGAGGCCATCTTCAGAGAAGAGGTGATGGTGGATGTGCAGAGGACCAATCTGAGACCTGATGAGAGATGAAAGGTGTGTGGTTGTTTGTATGTGTGTAGGGGTGGGGACTGTAGGGAGCAGACATGCAAGTGCATGGTGGTGTCACTGACCATGGAAGCAAACAAGGAAAGCAGGTCGTTCTGCCAATGGCACACAGTTGGAGATAAGAGCTCAGGGAGGGGTTCTACTAAATTAACACAGATTTGGGAAGCATCAAATACCTGAATCTATGAGAACGAGAAGAACTACCAAAGTGAAAAAGTTTTTTTTTTTTTGGAGACAGAGTCTTGCTCTGTCGCCAGGTGTCAGGCTGGAGTGCAGTGGTGCGATCTCGGCTCACTGCAACCTCTGCCTCCTGGGTTCAAGCAATTCTCCTGCTTCAGCCTCCCGAGTAGCTGAGACTATAGGCATGCGCCGCCACACCCAGCTAATGTTTGTATTTTTAGTAGAGATGGGGTTTCACCATGTTGGCCAGGATGGTCTCGATCTCGACTTCATGACCTGCCTTCCTCAGTTTCCCAAAGTGCTGAGATTACAGGTGTGAGCCATCACTCCTGGTGAAAAAGTATTTTTTAATACAACAAGTGGGTAGTACTTTGGGAGATAGCCACACTCAAGGGTGGCAGGGAATAAGAGCCTGAGCAGAGGTCTTAGCAGGAGACGAGTTAGTGAGGAAGCTCTGGGCCAAAAAAGCAGGAGATCTCAAAGGGGAGTTAGGACACAGGAAAAAGCAGGGGCTCTGGTAATTAGGAGGCTTCTGCAGGCCTTGAAGAGCAGTTACAGAAGAGAGATTCCCAAAGAGCTGGAGCACTGGAATGCTCTGAGCTGGGGCTGAATGTAGCTGCCATGTGAGGAGCTGGCCCAGCTGTGGATAGACTGCTCTTTCAAGAACTTTGATGGGGACAGGAGGAGACATGAGAGCAGTAAAAGGCAGATGCAGGATCAAAGACAGGCCCTTCTTTTCAAAAATAATTTAAGGACGGGTGTGGTGGCTGATGCCTGTAACCCCAGCACTTTGGGAGGCCAAGGGACAAGGATGGCCTGAGGCAGGAATTTGAGACTAACTTGAGCAACACAGTAAGACCCTGTCTCTCCTTAAAAAAAAATAACTAAAGAATTAAGTAAGTGTGGTGGTATATAACTGTAATTCCAGCTACTTAGGAGGCTGAAGCAGGAGGATCACTTGAGCTCAGGAGTTGGAGGTTATAGTGACCTGTGATGGAGTCACTACATTCCAGCCTGGGTGACAGAGACCCTGTCTCAAAAAATAAATAAATAAATAAAAAAGGAAAACAGGAGAGCACTGTCTGTGTATTAGAATCAAGGGAGATGGAGAGATGACTTTAGGCTTTATTAGCTAGAATGGATATTGACAAATAGTCCCGCTAAAATATCCACTTGTTAGGAAACCATTTTCTTGCCTCTAGTATATGGAACTTCTCCACTTTGGGGCAAAATTGAGCCTGTCATGGAAAGCAATCAGAGCCCAGTGAAGCAAGAGAACCCCATTTGGCTGGGAATGTGAAGTTACGCTACGGCACCAGTCAGAGAAGCCTTTTCGAAAACGAGTTAAAGGGGTTATGCGTGTGAATCAACGCCATTTACAAAGAAATCACCAACAGGAGTTGTATCCAACCATCCATTAGATGTCAATGTCCAGTTCCTCAAGTGGAACATCCCTGGACATGGTGCGTCTTTCTCGGTACGATGTTGGGAAGGAGTCAACATTATTTAGGTCGTATTCTTGACTGGAGATACAAAACCTCAGTCTCAACAGTAAGAAACACTTTTTTTTTTTTTGAGACGGAGTTTCGCTCTTGTCACCCAGGCTGGAGTGCAATGGCGCGATCTCCGCTTACCACAACCTCCGCCTCCTGGGTTCAGGAAATTCTCCTGCCTCAGCCTCCTGAGTAGCTGGGACTACAGGCACACGCCACCATGCCCAGCTAATTTTTTGTATTTTTAGTAGAGACGGGGTTTCACCATGTTGACCAGGATGGTCTCGATCTCTTGACCTCGTGATCCACCCACCTCGACCTCCCTAAGTGCTAGGATTACAGGCTTGAGCCACCGCACCCGGCCACAAATTTTTATAGAATATTCCTCAACTGAACTTTAGGAATACTCTATAAAATAACTAAGCCTGTATTTGCCAAAAAGGCCAATGTCATGAAAGACAAAAAAAGGCTAAGGAGCCGTTTCAGTGAAAGGAGGCTGAAGAAAGCAACATCACGTGCATCGTGTGGTCCTGGCCTGGTTCTTGCAGGTGAGGGGAAGTGCTGCAGAGACAACCGACCTGCAGAGGGGACAGTGCACTGCATCATGTTCAAGGTCCAGAATCTGGTGACTGGGTGGTGGTTACGTAGGACAATGGCCTTGTTATGAGAAATTTAAATGGAAATCTTAAAGGGGAAGAGGGCATGAGATATGCAGCCACTTTCAAGCTGCTGAGAAGCAGGAAGTGATGTGTATACACACACAGACAATGGAGCAGGAATGACAATGTACTGACATGTTAAAAGGCTGTGAAACTCATAAAGGAAATTTGGGAATTCTCTGTTTTAATCTTTTAATTTTCTTGTAAGTCTGAAATGATTTCAAAATTAAAAGGACAAACACGGGGTGTGTGCTGGGCTGAAGAACTGCGAACGCTGCCCTAGGAAGGAGTAAAGTAGGCAGCAGGAGTTGGTGGGGAGCAAGGCTGAAGCCTGCAGATCCTGGACTCTAGTAAGTAGGGACGCACCCCTCCTGTGTTTGTCAACCCCAACCACAGAGTGCACACCCTATGCTCAAAGACACTACAACAAATGCAGGTGCTTCTTTTCACTTGGTGGTCACATAAATGAAGCAAAATTGCCAAAAGGTGGCAAAGATGATCATTGTTGCTCAGCTACAGTATTTGGGGTCAACTTTGATTCCTTAAAAATTTTTGAGACAGGATTTTGCTCTGCCACCCAGGATGGAGTACAGTGGCTTGATCCTAACTCACCACAGCCTGAAACTCCTGGGCTCAAGTGATCGTCCCACTTCAGCCTCCTGAGTAGTTACTGCACACAGCTAATTTTTTTTTTTTTTTTTTTTTTTTTTTAGTTTTTGTGAAGACAGAATCTCACTTTGTTGCCCAGGCTGGTCATGAACTGGCTTTAAGCCATCCTCTCATCTCAGCTGCCCAAAGTGTTGGGATTACAGGGGTGAGCCACCACATTCAGCCCTTAAGAAGCTTCTTAAAGACACTTCGTAATTTAAAAGGAATTTTTAAAGACAATTTTATGTATTAATTTTTGTAGAGACAGGGTCCACTATGTTGTCTTGAACTCCAGGCCTCAAGCCATCCTCATGCCTTGGCCTCCCAAAGTGGTGGGATTATAGGCATGAGCTACTACGCCTGGCCTAAAACAGATTTTTTATATTACTATTTCAAATGGAAAACCAGGATCACTCGAAATCTATTTTTAAGGAGAATTCCAAGAAGGAGACCATGTACAAAGGCCACCCCATTCATATAAGTGCTCCCCTACCTTTGAGGATCACGGCACTAGCCGCAGTTTCCCATTTGCCTTCCTCATCCACTGCTCAGAACCATATGTATCTCAGGTGAGGACCTCGCACAGTGGCTCTGCAGTGGGCTGGCAGCAGGAAGACCCAGGGTCTGGAATTTGAGTGGCAACTGCTCCATACCACCCCTATGCCCCAGAATGAACAGCCCGGTCCTGGCTGGGGCCAGTGTTACAGGGAAGGTCATCACCTGCAGAACAGTCGAAGTCTCTGCCGGCCACAGACTGAGGAGCTGCCTTTAGCTCCAAAGGCATCCCTGAATGTGTCCCCAACCAGTGCTGTCACAGAGGGCTGCAAGGGAAAGATTGTGCCCTACCTCTCGGTGGGTGCTGGCTGGTAGGAGGGGAATGGTCTCATCCACGGTGGCCAATAACGTCCTCAGGGCCAAGCCGACTTCCTAACACACGAGAATCACAACCAATATTAGAACATACACAAAAGATTTTTATGCCTTTCAGTTATATATTTTTAAATTTCCTTTCCACTAGTTTCAAGTGAAACTTCTGTTATTTCTTTTTCTTAGTGTAAGTTATGAGGCTCCTTTTTCTCCCAAAAGATTTAGATCTGACTATTCATTGCTCTAATACCCTAAGGGGCCAGTTGAAGAACAGAAGCTAACATAAGAAAGGTCACATAGATGCTGAAGGTGGAAAGCAGGATTTTTTCTTCTCATCTACTCCTTCCAAGCAGATTCTACCCCTCCTGGCTCCAGCACGCCAACTCTGCCAACACAGGTTAGGATAAAAAGTAGCACCTTTCCCCACGTGTGTTTACTGAGTGCGTTCTCACCCATGTACTTGCAAACACCTCATGAGGCTGGCAAGAGATGACATCACTGCCCCAGGTGCAAGGGGGCAGCCTTGCTTTGGACCTCATCTCCTATGGACACTGAGCAGAAACATTCCTCCCTGCCACTTCTGAGTTGTAACAAAAAGGGTCTAAGTATGATTTAAAACAATATAACTTAAAATTCAGATTTTCATTACTGTCATTCTTATGAGGATCAAATATTTAATGACTAAGACATCAAACTACATGTAATCTGAATAAAACCAGTAAGAAAATAATAGTTACTTATAACTGGATCAGCACACAAAAACAATGTCATTTGGCCAAAGGAATATGGTTAAAGAAGTAGTGTCCATAAAATCACCACATCAAATCTTAGTATGTACAAAATTCTTAATGCTTTCACCTTCTGTTGAGTTTTTTGTTTAAATTTGGCTGTGGGTTAATACAAGTTCATCCCTGAGAACTTTGGTTAAAACTGTTAAGGTAATACAGTTAAAAAAACGAACCAGAATGGATCAACTGTGCTTTCCATGAAACATTACAGCTTTTTCTACATTGATGGTTTATTAGAAGCTGATACAAAAGTGCTAAACAACAGTTGTAGGGGCTGGGCATGGTGGCTCACGCCTGTAACTCCAGAACTTTGGGAGGATGAGGCAGGTGGATCACATGAGGTCAGGAGTTCGAGACCAGCCTAGAGAACATGGTGAAACCCTGTCTTTACGAAAAATACAAACAATAGCCAGGCATCGTGGTGCATGCCTGTAGTCCCAGCTACTAGGGAGGCTGAGGCAGGAAAATTGCTTGAACCTGGGAGGCAGAGGTTGCACTGAACTGAGATCATGCCACTGTGCTCCAGCCTGGGAGCCTGGGTGAGAGAATTGGACTCTATCTCAAAAAAAAAGAAAAGAAAAGGAAAGAAAAAAAACAGGTATGGCCTGGCACGGTGGCTCACGCCTATAATCCCAGCTCTTTGGGAGGCCGAGGCAGGGGGATTGCCTGAGCTCAGGAGTTTGAGACCAGCCTGGGCAACACAGTGAAACCCCGTCTCTACCAAAACACAAAATAGTCGGGAGTGATGGATGGCATGCACCTGTAGTCCCAGCTACTCAGGAGGCTGAGGCAGGAGAATTTCAAGAACCCAGGAAGTGGAGGTTGCAGTGAGCTGAGATCGCGCCTCTGCACTCCAGGCAGGGCAACAGAGTGATACTTCATCTCAAAAAAAAAAAAAAAAAGTTGTAGGCTTCTACAACTCAATAACAAAATACAGTATGATTTGAAAAACAGGCAGAAAAAACTCTTGAGTAGACATTTATGCTCAAAAACCAAAAAGATGTTCAACACCTGTATGCAAATCAAAACCACACTTAGATAAACTTCACATCCATTAGATGACAATTATTTTTTTTAAAAAGACACATCCAAAAGCCCAAGCCCCAAAACAACCCTCTAGAAAATAACAAGGTTTGGTGAGAACACGGAGAAACTGAAACCCTTATGCACTGTTGGTGGGAATGCAACATGGTGCAGTTGCTATGAAAAACGAATGGGGGCTCCTCAAAAAATTAAAAATAGAATTACCAAAATGATCCAGCAATTCTGAGTATACACCCAAAGAAGTGAAAGCAGGGTCTCAAAGAGACAACTGTACACCCATGTTCACTGTAGCATTTTTCATGATCACTGAAAGGTGGCAGCAACCCAAGTGTCCCGTGATGGCTGACTAAATAAACAAAATGTGGGATAAACATACAGTGGAATATTCATTACTCAGCCTTAAAAAGGAAGAAAATTCTGATACATGCTACAACATGGATGAACTCTGAGCTACTATGCTGAGTGAAATAAGTCAGTCACAAAAGACAAATACAGTATGATTCCACTTATAAGAGGTACCTAGGGTAGTCAATTCATACAGACAGAAAGTAGGAGGTTGCCAGAGGCTAGGGAAGGGGAAAAGAGGAGTGCTGTTTCAAGTGTACAGAGTTTCAGTTTTGCAAGGAAGAGGTTATGGAGATCGATGGTGCTGATGGTGGCACAACAATGTCAATGTACCGAATGGCTCTGAAATGTATGCTCAAAAGTGGTTAAGATGGCAGTTTATGTTATGTGTATTTTACTACAACGAAAAAAAAGTATGAGCAAATTTCAGAAACACTGGCTTAGAGCAAAGTTTGACCACACTCTGAACTATAGGACACCTGTGCACCCAAGATGCCGTATGTACTCTTTAATAGAAGCCATTGCTGACTTTCCTTGGACCTAGTATCCTTTTTCTTTTTCTTTTTTTTCTTTTAGACATGGGGTTTCACCATGTTGGCAGGCTGGTCTTGAATTCCTGACCTCAAGTGATCCACCCACCTTGGCCTCCCAAAGTGCTGGGATTACAGGCGTGAGTTTTTGTACCTGGCCACTACTGTCCTTTTTCACAGAATACTTGTCACTGGTTCCTAGAATCTCCCTCCATTGAACATAATTTGCAAAACATCAATTTACTGGCATATTTTTATTTCTTTTTGCTCTTTTTAAAATAAAATTCAATGAACACCTACATACCCAACCCTCAGCTTAAGAGAAACCATTCAGGGGTGGGCGCGGTGGCTCACGTCTGTAATCCCAGCACTTTGGGAGGCCGAGGTGGGTAGATCACAAGGTCAGGAGTTCAAGATCAGCCTGGCCAACATGTTGAAACCCCGTCTCTACTAAAAATACAAAAATTAGCTGGGTGTGGTGGCAGATGCTTGTAATCCCAGCTACTCAGGAGGCTGGGGCAGAGAACTGCTTGAACCCGGGAGGTGGAGGTTGCAGTGAGCCAAGACTGTGCCACTGAACTCTAGCCTGGGTGACAGAGTGAGACTCCATCTAAAAAACAAGACAAAACAAAAACCAAAAAACAACACAGATAAATCCTCCCAAAGCCAGTATCTTTCTTCAACTGGCTCCTCCTTAGAGGTGCAGATCTGAATTTGATAATGATCATTCGTCTACTTGTCTCTGCACTCTGACAATGTAACCACATCTCCCTAAGTCTTATACAGGATTATTTTGCACGTTTTCAACTTTACCTAAATGGCATCATACTGTAAGCATGCTTTTGCAGCTTTCTCTTTACTGTACACTTTATGTGTAAGTTATAATTATTAAGACTGTTCTGCTTCAAGTCACTCCCAGCCTAGTGTTTACTGACAGAAGAAAACAAGATAGGAACGGCAACTCAGAGTAAATGTGGTTCTCACTAACACTGTCACTGTACGGTGCCTTTGCAAAGACCGTCTTAAACATCAGCACTGCCTTTGGATTGGGGGGCATGTAGAGCCATCTATCAACTGGCACCATAGCTTCCAAGAAACAAGAACATTTTTGCCAGTACATAATGTGACTGTGTTTTACCTTCACCATAGGGACATATTCCTCTGGTGGGGCCGGCTGGATTTTACTGGACATCTCGATGACAGCTTTCACCAGGCCCGTCACATTCTCATACACCTTATCATTTGACCGGTCCAGGTTGGCAGTAGGTGGGGGGCTGATTTCCTGGGGCTGAAGCTGACAACACAAAAGCCAGTAATTTTTCTTCTCTCCAGCAGATGGCATGAAATCACCACAATCAAGCCAGAGAGGGTCTTAGAGATCAAAGCAGATTGCAGAAGGTCATTGATTTTCTTGTGTATATGGGATACAGCTCAGATTGAGAATGATGGTAAAGTAATTCCTCCAATTGACAAATTAGGCAATGTTTTTTTCTAACTTTGAGCTCAGTTAAAGGAAATGAGTTGAAATCATACACATTATACTAAAAACCCCAGATTCTTTCAGAGATGTGATTCAATGTCCCTGGTACCCCAAAATCACTCACCACAAGAGAATATTCCACCTGAGGATTTACTGAATTTTAGAGAAAATTATCTATTTGGCTAAAGAGTCAAACATTCTACAAGAAGACTGTAAGGATTTCCACTTAGTTTGAATTCTGGAGTGAAAACTGTATGGCTCAGCTTAGCTGCCCCCAGCTACCTAATGGAAATATGTTCTCTGTACAGTTATAAAAAGCTGACACAGAAATGCGCTCTAAGGGGACAGAAGATCTGTTCGCAGGTTGTGACTGAAATCAAAGCAGCAGTGGTGTCACTAGGAGTCTCCCTGCCAGAGACCCCGGTTTCAGCCAGCTCTGTGCTGACTGCTGGAAAGCACCTGGGCTCGTGCTTATAAAGCCTCAGCTCTCTCACCCAGGCAATGGTGATGAGGGAAGATGAGGCCACAGATGTTAATGCCCACCTAGGGCCTGGGCACAGAAGAGACATCAACAAATGTTAACTGAGATAACTTGAGTGATGAAGGTGGAATAACATGAGGACCTTTGGAAAATCTTTATTATTTAAAAATTCCAGTTGGTTAGACTTATACCAGAAATAAAATGGTGTATATATATACTTTTTTAAAAAAGACTAACTTATAGTACATATAGTTCAATCAGGAACCCGCTGCCAGTGCTCAGTCTAAATATAAGTTCCCATTTCTGAACCCTTGGGTGCTTTTGCCCAGGTAGTCTGGAACGAATTAATTCCTGGTTGTCCCAAAGTCTGGGTATGAGATAGAAAAGCACAAGAACAATTCATTTACTGCAAACGTGTGCATGTCTCATTCTCTTGCAAACATAAACACTGATTTTGGCATCTGTCAGTCATGACAGGTGACAAACCAGGCCGAAGTGCCCTCCCACTTGAGCTTCCTGCTTTCCAGTCCAAAATTACATGCAGAGAGCCGGGTGCGATAGAGGAACTGGACAGACACACAAAGACACAATGTGCTTACCCTCCATGGCTATTGTCGAACGGAAGGTGAGGAAAAGTTAAAGGAATTTATCAGAGAAAGGGAAAAAAGAAAAACAATATTAATAAAGGCATCAGACAAATCCCCCATAAAAACACATGAGCAGAACAAAAAGGAGCTAGTTTCCAAGTCTGCCCACCAGCTCTCACTGTTGCCAGTGTGGCTACTGTGCCATCTGCTCACTGCCCCACAGCACACTGCATAGAGAGGTCTGCCATGCACCATGCTCAGTTACAAAACAAATGCAGGGAACATGCAAAGCCTGAGGAACAATCCAGCAGCAGTGCAAGATCAACAGAATTAGCGCTCTTCAAAAAGAAAGGAGGAGGAGGATATACGATTTTAATTACTAAAAACTGCCCATCTGAATTCTCAGAGATTCTCAGAAAACTGCAGCAGTCTCAATTCCTGAGCCTGGTCCCTTAACATCCTTGGGAATCTACTTCATCATCTAGCCACACTGGCATCATAAAGATTCCTGACTTGGGGCTGCATTGAAAGATATTAGGCCCAGCCTGGCCAACATGGTGAAACCCTGTCTCTACTAAGAATACAAAAATTAGCTGGGCATGTTGGTGCATGTCTGTAATCCCAGCTACTTGAGAGGTTGAGGGAGGAGAGTTGTTTGAACCTGGGTGGCAGAGGTTGCAGTGAGCCGAGACTATGCCACTGCACTCCAGCCTGGGCAACAGAGCGAGACTGTGTCTCAGGAAAGAAAAAAAGACCAAAAAAAAAAGGGCCGGGTGTAGTGGCTCACGCCTGTAATCCAAGCACTTTGGAGGCCAAGGCTGGCGGATCACCTGAGGTCGGGAGTTCAAGACCAGCCTGACCAACATGGTGAAAACCCGTCTTTAAAAAAAACAAAAACAAAAGTGGAACAAAAATCCCTCTTTTGAGCTGATTCTTATGATTAGGTTCTACTACTTAAAACTGAGCAGTTTTATTTAACGTGTTTTCTCTAAAGCTCAAGCCAGGGCTGTCTTACTATACAACCACATCATTTCCAAGAGATGACTGCCTGTATTTTCTGCATTGAGAGTCACAGTGCACTCTTCTGTTTAACTTCACAGGATGATGTGCCAGTTCAAACTGCATCAACACAAAAAGGCACAGGGCTTCTTGAGGAGGGTGACACAGTGTGAGTTTCTTCAAGAAGAAATAGACAATTCTATAATTCTAGGGAGGTTGTAACTTGTTTAAAGCTTCTGTTCTTTTGTACTTTGCCCTTTGCCAAATTCTTATGGTAGAAGGGCACTGTCATAATGCTTCTAGTGACCATTCACAGTGACATTCCAGAAGCAAAAGCTGTTTGGAAAGACACCCTATTGGTTTCCTATAATCTGGAGCTTGGCAGGCAGCTGATGATAAACTCTCTCTATATGTAGTCAATTCCAACCACTTAGATTGATACTTACAGACTCAGATAGTTAAGAACCAAAATGCAATGCTACCTAGGAAAACTGAGACTGATTTTGGCTAAATGTTATTTGGATGAATTATTTTAGTTATATATAAAGGTAAGTACTTCACTATCAGTTGTTGTTGTTAAAACAGAGTTCTGCTCTGTTGTCCAGGCTGGAGTGCAGTAGTGTGATCTCAGCTTACCCCCAACCACTGCCTCCTGGATTCATGCCATTCTTGTGCCTCAGCCTCCTGAGCAGCTGAAGTACAGGCTCACGCTACTATGCACAGCTAATTTTTATATTTTTAGTAGAGACAGAGTTTCACCATGTTGGCCAGACTGGTCTGGTTGGTACTCTTGGTCTCAAGCAATCCACCTGCCTTGGCCTCTCAAAGTGCTGGAATCACAGGTGTGAGCCACTGTGCCTGGCTGCATTTCAGTATTAGAACAATACTGTTCTTGTAGGATGGATTCGATGACCTCTACCAAGCAGACAATGAAGAAATAGGGGCACATATTTCACATTATTTAAAAATCTTTACTTAATATATTTTAAGAACACATATTATTTTGATCAAGCAATTGATTCAATTTGCTTTATCCCTTACATTGAGGGTATTCCAAATTCTATGTATTCATTATGTTATTCCAGCTGTGAAACATAAGCGCATGTCAGAATTCGAAGGTGGTACCTCATCTACCTTGAAAGTTGGTTTTTCATTATAATACAAGCCATTTTGAAAGTCTGCTCTTTTGGATTATGAAAATGAGAAACAACTCATTAATCTCATTCTGTCCCCTTTTCTTTTTTGAAAGAGATGGGGTCTCATTATCTTGCCCAGGTCAGATTCAAACTGCTGGGCTGAAGTGATCCTCCTTCCCTAGCCTCCCAAATAGCTGGAACTATAGGGGTATGCCATCATGCCTCGCTCCTTTTTAGAAATTTATTGAAATAAGCCAATATTGGGAAGGGTGTGTCCTTCCTCAATTTTCCCTGAAGAAGACTGAGTGTGTCCTTAATAGAGCTGCCAGGAAGTATCCTGGGGATTGAGGGTCTGGTGAGCTGGGGAAGCTCTAGATTCCCAGGTGCTTACAAGCCACTGGCATGAACTCTGGGGACCAGTGGGCACTTTCACTATGGCCATAGAGAGCAGGCTAGTTTGTGCCAGTGGCTGCCCATTCACCCTCTGGTCACCTTCTCAATGGACACTGGCAAACCTGTGCCCTCTAAGCTGCAGGCTATCTATCACTCTAGGCCTGGAGATGACATCTTCTCTAACCCTGGACTAACTCTCTGATGACTCTGAGAAGACAACAATATATAGACATCTAGCTAAGCTTCAGCTTTGGAGGTGAGAGCCTCTGAGTGAAGCCTATGCTCGGCCAGGCCTGCGGCCAAGCGCCTTGAACACACTGCTTAACTCTGTGAGCCTTGGTCATCTGAGAAATGATACTACCACTGATCCTGTGAGGTTGACGTGAGAAATGACAATACAAGAAAAAGGTCTGCCTCAGCATTTGGCAAAAGGAAGACGCTCAATAGATGGTGGTTATTGTAAGCAAAGCTTACCTTAACCTGCTATGATATTTATCAGATTTTAAGACGTCTTCCACTTCAAGATGCATCATGTTTGTTTGTTTGTTTCCTCAAGATGGAGTCTTGCTCTGTCACCCAGGCTGGAGTGCAATGGCATGCTTTCAGCTCACTGCAACCTCTTCCTCCTGAGTGCAAGCAATTCTCCTGCCTTAGCCTCCCGAATAGCTGGGATTACAGGTGCGTGCCACCACACCTGGAAAATTTTTACTTTTAGTAGAGACGGAATTTTACCATGTTAACTAGGCTGATCTCGAACTCCTGACCTCATGATCTGCCCACCTTGGACTCCCAAAGTGCTGGGATGATAGGCATGAGCCACTGCGCCTGGCCCAAGATGCATCATTTTTTAATGCACCACTAAGCTAGAAAAAAATGCTGCCAATTAAACCAAAACACCATCCCAATTTTAGAGATATTAAAATGCAAAAAAAAGGCATATCAGACTTAAGAAATAGGGTCTATTTTGAGAAGTAATTTGTTATCTTAAGTGTAAAGTAAAAAGATCCCTTCTCCTTACAGGAGCCAGGCTAGAAGAGGAGAGCCTCCTTTTTCAAATCTCCCAGGGAGAAAGGCTGCCATTCTAGAGGCTCCAGCACTTGGTGGGGGCTGGTGGGGACCCAGGAGAGTCACAGACAACAACAGTTCCAGCTGCATGCCCCGAGCACCTGATTTCTGACTGCCAAATTTGGAAGCTTGTGGTTGTTTGTGCCCAAGTCAAACACTCCCCTTGGTCTGAGGATGGCTCTACTCAGCATACATTGCTTTTACAAATCCAATTTTAACTCTAAATGGAAAATAATGAAGTTTTCCATGAAGCCACACTTATAAACTTTGAGCCTACAGAAAGTCCTCACTTACCTGGTTTAATTAATTTTTAAAACCAGAAGCAATCTCAGCACTTTATTCTAAAGAAAACATTCTGTCTAACCAGAGGAAGATGTACATAAAAAATCAGAATCTGACTGAGTTCCTAAAATCTCACACTGACAGAAAAATGGGCAAGAAAATGTTTGCATCAAGCATTTCCCTGTCTCTCAGAGGGGTTTAGAACCAGACCAATGGACTCCTGGGTCTCGCTGCAGTTCTACTCTGCACTGTTCTAGTTTCTGCACCATCTCCACTCAACGACATGAACACAGTCAACTGAGCACTACAGGACGCCACAAATCCTGCAAGCAGAATGTGCTGCACTGCACAGGCTTGGACGCCCACCTTGACACCCTCGTTGTAGCTGTCCCCAGGGCTGCTGAGGCTGGCAAGGCTTCCCAGGTGACCGGGGGCTCCAGGGCGAGGTGGTTTCTTTGGTGGAGCTGCAGGATCTGGTGAGAGAGAATGATTCCCATTAAGTCATGTGTGTTAAGAAAGAGAAAGAAGGTCAGGTATAGTGGCTCATACCTGTAATCCTAGCACTTTGGGAGGCTGAGGTGGGCGGATTCCCTGAGCTCAGGAGTTTTGAGTCCAGCCTGGGTAACATGGTGCAGGCCTATCTCTACTAAAATACTGAGAAAAAAAAAAAGGCTGGGCATAGTGGCTCATGCCTGTAATTCCAGCACTATGGGAGGCCAAGGTGTGTGGATCACCTGAGGTGAGAATTTTGACCAACATGGTGAAACCGCATATCTACTAAAATTATAAAAATGGTGGCGGATGCCTGTAGTCCCAGCTATTTGGGAGGCTAAGGCAGAAGAACTGCTTGAACCTGGGAGGTGGAGGGTGCAGTGAGCCAAGATTGTGCCACTGTACTTCAGCTGGGCAACAAGAGCGAAACTCTGTCTCAAAAAAAGAAAAAAAGATAAAAGAAAATTAGCCAGCCATGGTGGTGTGGGCCTATAGTCCCAGCTGCTTGGGACCTAGGAAGTCCTTGCTTGAACCTAGGAGGCAGAGATTGCAGTGAGCCAAGATGAAGCCGCTATACTCCAGCCTAAATGACAGAGTGAGACAAAAGAAAAGAAAAGAAAGAAAAGAAAAGAAAAGAAAAGAAAAGAAAGAAAAGAAAAGAAGGAAAGAAGGAAAGAAGGAAAGAAGGAAAGAAAGAAGGAAAGAAGGAAAGAAGGAAAGAAGGAAAGAAAGAAAGAAAGAAAGAAAGAAAGAAAGAAAGAAAGAAAGAAAGAAAGAAGGAAAGAAAGAAACTACTCCTAAATAAATGCCTGCTGGTGTTCTTACAGAAGATACCAATCTTGCATTCTAAGTGAGCCCCAGCGTTGCTCTGTTGCCCGAACTAGAGTGCAGTGGCTCACTGCAACCATAAGGAGGTATTTCTGAAGCACTATACCAGCAAATTCTTTTCCCCAATACTCTACTCATGAGCTGAATGCAGTAAACATCATACTTGCTGTGGTCTGCAGACGGAAAACTCAAATAATCATGGAGGTATTCCAAAGCTATGACACCATATACACTCAAAACCTGCTTTCATCATATTAAACTAACTTCTCTCTACCCAATTCTTTTCTTATTTACCTGGTTTACCCACAGGCTGATATATATGTTGGTTTCCAATCTGTAGGAAAAGAAAAGTTCAGTCAATGCACTGGTATTTACAATGGGGTAATGACGTCTCTTTCCCATCCCATCTATCCATCCCCTTGAACTTCTAGGCTAGATGCTAGGTATCAAAATGAACAGGACAGGATTCTGCATAAGGTCCCAGATGGGGTGGGGGATCAGGCAAATAAGCAAATGATGCCAGTAGGATGTGTGGAAAGGACTGTGAGAGAAGCAAGCATGGGACACTCTGGAACCACAAACATTGTGGTCATAACCCATTTAAAATGTTCTTCAACAGCTGAGGAGAAGGTAAATTAGTATAACTTCTATGGAAAATGAACTCAAAGAACTCAAAATAGAACTACTGATCAAAGAACTCAAAAGAGAACTACCATTAAATCCAGCAATCCTATGACTGGGTATACACCCAGAGGAAAATAAATCATAGTATCAAAAAGATATCTGCACTTCTATGTTTATCATGGCACTACTCCCAATATCCAAGAATCAACCTACGTGTCCCTCAATTAATGTCTGGATAAAGAAAATGATATGCTGGGCGCGGTGGCTCAAGCCTGTAATCCCAGCACTTTGGGAGGCCGAGGCGGGTGGATCACGACGTCAAGATATCAAGACCATCCTGGTCAACATGGTGAAACCCTGACTCTACTAAAAATACAAAAAATTGGCCGGGCGCGGTGGCTCACACCTATAATCCCAGCACTCTGGGAGGCTGAGGCGGGTGGATCACGACGTCAAGAGATTGAGACCATCCTGGTCAACGAGGTGAAACCCCGTCTCTACTAAAAATACAAAAATTAGCTGGGCATGGTGGTGCGTGTCTGTAGTCCCAGCTACTCAGGAGGCTGAGGCAGGAGAATTGCTTGAACCCAGAAGGCGGAGGTTGCAGTGAGCCGAGATCGCGCCATTGCACTCCAGTCTGGGTAACAAACAGTGTAAAACTCCATCTCAAAAAAAAAAAAAAGAAAGAAATACAAAAAATTAGCTGGGCATGGTGGTGTGTGCCTGTAATCCCAGCTACTCAGGAGGCTGAGGCAGGAGAATTGCCTGAACCCAGCAGGCGGAGGTTGCGGTGAGCCGAGATCGCGCCATTACACTCCAGCCTGGGTAATAAGAGCGAAAGTCCGTCTCAGAAAAAAAAAAAAAGAAAAGAAAATGTGATATATGTATACAGTGGAATACTATTTAGCCATAAAAAAGAATATAATAAGCCAAGCATGGTGGCTTAAGCCTGTAATCCCAGCACTTTGGGAGGCTGAGACAGGTGGATAACTTGAGGTCAGGAGTTTGAGACCAACCTGGCCAACATGGCGAAACCCTGTCACTACTAAAAATACAAAAATTAGCTAGTTGTGGTGGCTTGTGCCTATAGTCCCAGCTACTTGGGAGGCTGAGGCAGGACAAATCTCTCTCTCTTTTTTTTTTTTTTGAGATGGAGTTTCGCTCTTGTTACCCAGGCTGGAGTGCAATGGTGCGATCTCGGCTCACTGCAACCTCTGCTTCCTGGGTTCAGGCAATTCTCCTGCCTCAGCCTCCTGAGTAGCTGGGACTACAGGCACGCGCCACCGTGCCCAGCTAAGTTTTTTGTATTTTTAGTAGAGATGGGGTTTCACCATGTTGACCAGGATGGTCTCGATCTCTTGACCTCATGACCCACCTGCCTCCGCCTCCCAAAGTGCTGGGATTACAGGCGTGAGCCACCGTGCCTGGCCCATGGACAAATCTCTTGAACCAAAGAGGTGGAGATTGCAGTGAGCTGAAGTTGCGCCACTACACTCCAGCCGGGGCAACAGAGCAAGACTCTGTCTCAAAAAAAAAAAAAAAAAAAGAATATAATCATGTATTTTGCAGCAATTTTGGATGGATGCAGCAATGTGTAGGCCATTGTCTTAAGTGAAACAACTTACAAACAGAAAGTCAAATCCCTCATGTTCTCTTAAGTGGAAGCTAAATAATGCATACACATGTACCTAAGAATATGGAAGTCATTGGGGACCTGGAAGAGTAGGGGGAGACAGCGATAAGAAATTACTTAATGGGTACAATGTACACTATTTGGGTGATCGTTATACTAAAAGCGAAGATTTCACACTAAGCAATATATCCATGTAAAAAACCCTGCACTTATGCCCCTTAAATTTATATAAACGAAAAAAATTTGAAATGTTCTAACATGGATGTTTCCAATTTGCTTCTAACTAAAGGGTTTCAAATCCCAGGACTTCCCAGTGTCTGTATCCTTTCTGCCTGAACTCTCAACTATGCTTATCACAGAGATACAACCAGAACAGTGATGGAAAGGGGCTTGATAGCACTGGGTGTGTAGATCCCCATGGGCCTACACAGTCATCATCCCCAAAGCACTCTGTGTGTCAGGACCTGTTGCTCTATCTCTACCAGTTCAGGCCAAGCCAGAGAAGCCAAACTACAGCCCAGAACTTCTGTCCCAGGGACAGGATAAAGTTTTCCTTAACATCAGTTATCCTTCAAGTTGTCTTACCTGAAATTGCACTTAAAATAGTCTTTCTGGGCCGGGCGTGGTGGCTCACGCCTGTAATCCCAGTACTTTGGGAGGCTGAGGCGGGTGGATCACGAGGTCAAGAGATTGAGACCATCCTCAATCATGGTGAAACCTCGTCTCTACTAAAAATACAAAAAATTAGCTGGGCACGGTGGCGCATACCTGTAATCCCAGCTACTCAGGAGGCTGAGGCAGGAGACTTGCCTGAACCCAGGAGGTGGAGGTTGCGGTGAGCCGAGATTGCGCCACTGCACTCCAGCCTGGGTAACAAGAACAAAACACCGTCTCAAAAAAAAAAAAAAAGTCTTTCTGAGGCTAACTACATGGAAAAAAATCTTTTTGGAACTACGTTTTACTTCTGAAAAAAAAAAAAAAAAAGACTTTTCTTGCTTACTTTAAAATAACAAACTGGCTAATTTTATAGATAATCTATAAGGTCAAATTCTTTTAAAATAGCAGCCAATTAAACTTCACTCTTGAATTCTTTACAATCTAACTCAAACTAAGTTTAATTTACGATTGTCTTTAAACAGCCATTCAGAAATAAAACTGAACTGCTGTGTATCTGAGATTGGGAATGGTGATTCTGCCAACTTAAAAGGATTAAAGTAGAGGAAATATACACAACTTAAAAAATTACGTGTGATCATAAGACTTAAGATAATTAAAAAGAAAACCACAGATCATAAAAAAAATAATGAATTGGCTAATAGATATAATTTAAGGCACTTTACTTTTACTGAAAAGAGAACCACTTCTTTAAAATACAAGGGGTATAAAAATAGAAAACACAATTAAAATTGTTCCTCCCTCACACAATCAAGTTGTTTTCAATGTCATTTAACACCTCTGATTTTAAAGACGTGCAAAACTCTCGGAGCTTGAAGGTCTGAAGAATGATCACATCAACTTATTTTTGTGTAGCACTTTCTACTTTATGTATCATTTTCATATCATTCATTTGTTCAATGAACAGTTATTGAATACCTGCTTTGTTCCAGGCACTGTTCTAAGTATAAAACAAAGATCCTGTCTGGGGAGCTAACAGCTAACAATGCAGTGGAGGGAGACAGATAATAAACAATGAAAATCTATTAGTATATTCTGTGTTCTGTTTGGAGAAGCTGTGTCCCACGAAGAAAGGACATGGCTGGGATAGAAGGAGAGGAGTTACAGATTTTTTGGTTTTGAGTGACTGATTGATTTAGTGATGTAAACTCACTCTGTTGCCCAGCCTGGACTGCAGCAGCACAATCTCAGCTCACTGCAACCCCTGCCTCCCAGGTTCAAGTGATTCTCCTGTCTCAGCCTCCAAAGTAGCTGGTATTACAAGAGCCCACTAAGATGCCTGGCTAATTTTTTGCATTTCTGGAAGAAATGGGGTTTCACCATGTTGGCCAGGTTGGCCTCAAACTCCTGGCCTTAAGTGATCCACCCAACTGGGCCTCCCAAAGTGCTGGGATTACAGGAGTGAGCCACCACACCAGGCCCTTATTTTTATTTTTTTGAGACAGGGTATTACTCTTGTCACCTAGGCAACAGTGCTGTGGTGTGATCTTAGTTCACTGCAGTCTTGACTTCCCGGGCTCAAGTGATCCTCCTGTCTCAGCCTCCTGGGTAGTTGGGAGCTGAGACCACAGGTGCACAACACCACATCTGGCTGGTTTTTTATTTTTTCTAGAGACGAGGTTTCACCATGTTACCCAAGCTAATCTCAAACTCTTGAGCTTAAGTGATCTGCCCACTTTGGCCTCCCCAGGTGCTGGGATTGCAGACATGAGATACTACCCCAGACCAAAGCTGCAGTTTTAAGTAAGACGGTCACGCCTTCTAAGAAAGTGATCTCTGAAAGGGAAGCATTCTAGCAACTTGGGAGAAAAGCAGCTTAGAGAGGGAAGAGTCCCAGTAGGGCAAACCCATTGGGTGAGAAACAGTGAGGTGATCAGACAGCTAGAGAGGTGTGAGGGCAGGGAATGTTGAAAACGGGCCAATACTTTAACAACAGTGTCTACTGGCTGTGCCATACTCACTGCTTCAGGCAATAAAACCCATGCCTTTTTTTTTTTTTTGAGACAGAGTCTCACTCTGTCGCCCAGGCTGTAGTGCAGTGGCATGATCTTGGCTCACTACAACCACCACCTCCCAGGTTCAAATGATTCTCCTGCTTCCACCTTCTGAGTAGCTGGGATTACATGTGCATGCCACCACGCCCAGCTGATTTTTGTATTTTTAGGAGAGACAAGATTTTACCATGTAGGTCAGGATGGTCTAAATCTCCTGATCTCATGATTCACCTGTCCTGGCCTGGCCTCCCAAAGTGCTGGGATTACAGGCGTGAGCCACTGTGCCTGCCACTTTTTAATTTAAAAATTTTTTAAATTTCTGTGGTGCTTGTCTCTGGCCAGTGAGCTCACGGCAAGCTGAGTGCTCCCCATGCTCTCTCCTTTCTCTTTTTTTTTTTCAGATGGAGTCTTGCTCTGTCACTCAGGCTGGAGTGCAGTGGTGTGATCTCGGCTCACTGCAACCTCCACCTCCCAGGTTCAAGTGATCTCCTGTCTCCGCTTCCTGAGTAGCTGGGATTATTGGTACATGCCACCACACCTGACTAATTTTTGTATTTTTAGTAGAGGCAGGGTTTCACTATGTAGGTCAGGCTGGTCTCACACCCCTGACCTCAAGTGATCCACCTGCCTTGGCCTCCCAAAATGCTGGGATTACAGGCATGAGCTACCATGCCCAGCCCCCATGCTCATTTTAAAAGGTTTAAATACAAAGAACTTTCTGGTTGATACTCTGGTAGCAAAGTTTGATGAACCAGAAAATCCTATTCTCAGAACATCCCAGAGTAATCCAGCCAAAGTGTGATCATGTACAACCTGCTCGGGAACTCAGGTACAGAAGAGGAGAGACCCTGCTTCAGAAGTCTGACAGGATGAGTATGTGGAGGTAGGCCTCGGGCATAGTTCTGTGAGGAACCAGCTGTTTACTCTGGAAAAGTCACAGAGCTGTGAGGAGCTTTGGTTTTTCCATTTGTAAACTGAAGCTAGTAACACCGACCTAACGAGACGACTAGGCTGTCGTCACAAATGAACACGCTGTCAACCTGCATATTAAAGTCTAAATAGGTTTTTGCTTTTCAGGCACACTAATGGGATCAATTTTCCAGTAGGCAGTTATTAATGTTCATTAACTAGTTCACACCCATTTACCATCCACATTGCTTTCTAGTCAAAAGGTTCTTCCTGAAGCTGTGGCACATTTTCAAAAGTGTTAAAGCGGGAGTGCTGAAGAGATGGGGCCAAAACCAAATGATCATCTTGAGGAAAGCTCAGATGAGAAAAAAAATTAGAAATGCTTATAGTGTGTCAACAGTCCCCATGAAGGGAGTGAGTGAAGTCTGCTGAGCTGCATAAATGGAGGCTCTCAGGCAAGTTTTCTTTGAGTCTTGGTCTACTCACTTGTGAAATGTGAATGACGACAGCACCCAATGTGTCAGGAGTGATGTGGCACAGCACCCTGCAGTACTAAGCAGGTCCTCAGCTTGCACTACTTACTATTACTATTGCTTCCACCAGGTACAAAGCAAACTGAGATCTTAGGTGGGCCCATTATGTGTCACCTGGTTGTCTTACAAGTTCTTTTTTAAGACAGAGTTTGGCTCTTTTTGCCCAGGTTGGAGTCTAGTGGTGTGATCTTGGCTCACTGCAACCTGTGCCTCGAGGGTCAAGCAATTATCCTGCCTGAGCCTCCCAAGTAGCTGGGATTATAGGTACCTGCTACCACGCCCAGCTAATTTTTTTTGTACTTTTAGTTGAGACAGGGTTTCACCATGTTGGACAGACTGGTCTCGAACTCCTGACCTCACGTGATCCATCCGACTCAGCCACCCAAAGTGCTGGGATTACAGGCGTCAGCCACCAGGCCTGGCCATAAATTCTTATTAATAAAGCATTTCTGCATAATCCTTCTATCCAGGTTTGATTAATTAACAAATTCACATTTTTCTGAGTACCTTCTATGGGCCACACACTGAAACACAAATAATTTTCCTCATCTGACAAATTTCTGATCAGCAATCTTCTAAATAGCTAGTATCTTGAATAGGACTTATTTCACACCAATTCTCACTCCTCCTTAACAATTTGGGACTAACTGCTTGTTATGCATTAGTCTCTTCAACATAAGGAAGGAGCTCAATGTATGGAAATGCAACTGTCTTGCTCATGAACTAAAGAATGTTGGCTACTGCATGTGACTGGGTGCTATTTTATACAGAAAAAAGTTTGCAAGATTTTAAGCTAAGTGTTGACAGTTACCTTACTATACGTATGACTAGAAGTCAACTCAGTAGTTTAACCCTTATCAGGGTAATCAGGGTGAAACTTTAACTCCCTAAGTCAGCTACCTGACAGGCACAGCAAGTGTTTAAGGAAATCTGCATTTAACTTAAACAGACATCTACTGGTGGAAATTTAGGGTTGGTTTGCTCAAATTAGTAAGATTAAGAGATCTTAAATTTGGCTGGGCATAGTGGCTCATGCCTGTAATCTCAGCACTTTGGGAGGCCAAGGTGGGTGGATCAATGGAGGTTATGAGTTAGAGACCAGCCTGGTTAACATGGTGAAACCCCATCTGTACTAAAAACACAAAAATTAGGTGGGGACCTGTAATCCTAGCTACCTGGGAGGCTGAGGCAGGAGAATCGCTTGAACCCAGGAGGCAGAGGTTGCAGTGAGCTGAGATCATACCACTGCACTCCAGCCTGGGTGACAGAGCAAAACTCCGTAAGAAAAAAGAAAAGAAATCTCAAATACTCAAATTAATAACCTAACATCACACCCTGAAGAACTAGAAAAACAAGAGCCAACCAACTGCAAAGCTAACAGAAAACAAGTAATATTCAAAATAAGAGCTGAACTAAATGAAATTGAGACATAAAAACCATCCAAACATAAATGAAACCAGAAACCAGTTATTTGAAAAGAAATTGTTTTTTTAATTAGTCTACTAGGTAGACTAATTAAAAAAAGAGAAAAGATCCAAATAAATACAATCAGAAATGACAAAGGGGACATTACCACCAATCCTACAGAAAAATACAAATAACTATCAGAGAATATTATTAATATCTCTAGGCACATAAACTAGAAAATCTAAAAGATATGGATAAATTCCTGGACACATACACACTCCCAAGACTGAGCCAGGAAGAAACTGAATCCCTGAACAGACCAAAAATGAGCTCTGAAATGGAATCAGTAATAAATAGCCTACCAACCACCAAAAGCCCAGGACCAGATGGTGATGAGCTGACAGCACTCTTACTAAAACTATTCCAAAAAATTGAGGAGGAAGTCCTCTTCTCTAACTCACTCTATGAATCATTCTGAATCCCAAATCTGTCAGAAATACAACAAAAAAGAAACTTTAGGCCAATATCTCTGATGAACAGAGATACAAAATTCCTCAACAAAATACTGGCAAAAGAAATCCAGCAGCATCACAACAAAAAGGTAATCTACCACAAAGAAGTAGGCTTTATCCCTGGGACAAAAGGTTGGTTCAACATATGTAATCAAATGTGATTCACCACATAAACAGAACTAAAAACAAAAACCACAGGATAATCTCAACAGACGCAAAAAAAAGCTTCCAATAAAATTCAACCTTACTTCATGTTAAAAAAAACTCAAAAAACTAGGTAATGAAGGAACATACCTCAAAATAGTAAAAGCCGTCTATGACAAACCCACGGCCAACATCATACTGAATGAATGGGCAAGGGCTGGAAGCATTCCCCTGCAGAACTAAAACAAGACAAGCATTTCTCTACACTAGCAACATCCAAGCCGAATGCCAAATCAAGAATGCAATCCCCTTTAAAAGAGCCACACATGAAAAATACCCAGGAATACAGCTAACCGGGGAGGTGAAAGATCTCTACAAGAATTACAAAACACTGCTGAAAGAAATCAGAGATGACACAAACAAATGGAAAACATTCCATGCTAATGGATAGGAAGAATTGATCCTGTTGTAATGGTCATCCCGCCCAAAGTGATTTACAGATTCAATGCTGTGCCTATCAAACTACCAATGACATGCTTTAGAGAGTTAGATAAAGCTGCACACCTAAAGCCATCTGATCTTTGACAATGTTCTCAAAAACAAGCAATGGGGAAAAGAGTCCCTATTCAATAAATGGTGCTGGGGACAACTGGCTAGCCATATGCAGAAGAATAAAACTGGATCCCTTCCTCACTGTATACCAAAATCAACTCAAGATGGATTAAAGACTTATATGTAAAACCTAAAACTATAAAAATCCTCGAAGAAAACCTAGGAAATACCATTCTAGACATAGGCCCTTCCAAAGATTTCATGATGAAGACACCAAAAGCAACTGCCACAAACAAAAAATTACAAATGGAACCTAATTAAACTAAATGGTTTAATTAAACTAGTTTTTCTTTACAGCAAAAGGAACTATCAACAGAATAAACAGACAACCCACAGAATGGGAGAAAGTATTTGCAAGCTATGCATCTGACAAAGGTCTAATATCCAATATCTATAAGGAACTTAAAACAAATTAACAAACAAAACCAAACAACCTCATTAAAAAGTAGGCAAAGGACATGAACAGTTTTCAAAAGATATACACATGGCCAAAAAGCATATAAAAAATGCTCAACATCACTAATCATTAGACGAAAGCAAATCAAAAGCACAATGAAATACCATCTCACACCACTCAGAATATCTATTATTAAAATGTCAAAAAGGTACCAGATGCAAGGTTGTGGAGAAAAGGGAACACTTAGACCCTGCTGGTGGGAATATAAATTACTTTAGTCACTGTGGAAGCAGTTTGGCGATGTCTCAGAACTTAAAATAGAAGTAGCATTTGGCCCAGCAATTCCTTTGGGTACACACCCAAAGGAAGACAAATCTTTCTATCATAAAGACACATGCATACTATGTTCACCACAGCACTGTTCACAATAACAAGGTCATGGAGTCAATATAAATACCCATCAATGGTAGCCTGGATAAAGAAAATGCGGTATGAATATACTATGGAATACTATGTAGCCACAAAAAGAATGACATCATTTCCTGTGAGCAACATGGATGGAGCTAGAGGTGATTATCATTAACTGAACTAAGGCAGGAACAGAAAACCAACACCATATGTTCTCACTTATAAGTGGGAGCTAAACACTAAGTACACATGGACACAACGAAAGGAACAACAGACTCTGGGGCCTGCTTGAAGGCAGAGGGTGGGAGGAGGGTGAGGATCCAAACACTCCCTCCCTATCAGGTACTATGCTTATTACCTGGGTGCCAAATGATCTGTATACCAAACCCCTGCAACATGCAATTTACCTATATAACAAATCTGTCCATGTACCCCAGAACTAAAATAAAAGTTAAAAAAAAAGGCCTTTATCAGTAATAGCATAGAACATTACTATTTCTTCTATATCATTACTATATACTTTTATATCTGAATAAAAATTCTAGGCTGTACCATCATAGATTTTCATCATCTTAGTTGAAGCATTAACTTTATAGAATATTCTGTTCCCTATTACAAATATTAGTAAACTTGGATATCTTATGACAAACATGGATGGTTCACACACAGGTGAACTGGAATTCAAATCCTGGTGAAAACTCAGGCTTACCGGACCCTGAAGACTTCCATCCTCCCTGTCAATGCTGCCTCGAGAGAGTCTCACATCAGGTTTCTGAAGAAATTAAAACAAAATCAAAACAATTTCATTTTTGATTTGAAAATTATTGACAGATTCTATATTAAATTCCTTCCATTTTAACACAGTTGTCCTCTGAATAAGAAGAAATGAAAGTTTCCCAGTTTCAAAAAAAGTCCAGTGAGGATGAACAAAGGCTAACTGCCTTGGGAAGAACCCCATTCCTCTCCACACACATACACCTTACGGACTGGCACCTGTGCCCTGTCCCACCCAGTGCTGGAGAACCTGCAGTCCACTTCTATTCCAAGTAGCACAGCAGGCTTTCTTCTTCACTGAGAGACCCTCAATCCCAGCATAAAAATATAAGGCATTACTTTCTGCTTCCTGACAGAATACGGCTTAGACGGATTTGGCTGTCTGGCTAAAGCAGCAAATGAATTCAATTATGAGATTGTTTTCCCACACTGCATCTAGAATATAGAAACCAAGCAGAGAAATCTAGATTTTATGTAAATAATGGCACAGAAATATCAGAAAAAACAAAGTAGGATATATGTCTTTATGGTGAAGGAGCAGGGCAGCAAGGCTTTCCCTCATGAAAACAAGCCCGTGCTCTTGCAGTGTGGGTTCTGTGGAGCCTTCAGCCACAGTGGCTCCTGCCTCCGCCTGGCCCAGGAACACTGGCCACATATTTCTGCCTGCAAAACCTCTTTCACTTTTCAAGGCTCAGCCACACACCCTTTCTTGGGAGCATGTTTCCCTCTTCAAGCAGAGCTGGTTGCTTCTTAGCCTGTGCCTTACTGATATCTCTACGTTGGCACATACCACGCAGTAATTAGTTCCCTCATTAGAGATGGAGCACCTTGATGTCTGATTTGTGTTCGTAGCTCCTATTTCCTACATCTGAGCCTGCCCCTGAGAACATCTGCAATCAATTGCTGGGCAGGGGATGGAGAAATGAGCTTCACCTCTCCCTTCTTTCCCAAGTCCAGTGCTGTAGCCCAAACCCTCTTCAGTGTATCAGTTCCTACTAGTCTTTTTGCCTTCTGCCTTAACTGTCTCTTATCAAAGCCTGGGCTCAGTTGTGGGTGCCAAGGTGTAGTGGGAAGTTGGTAAAGGACACAGCCACAATTAAGGTAAGAGTGATCCTCTGATGGCACAGAGGTGAACTTTCCAGGACAGGGGTGCTGCATGGTCCTGTGCCTACTTCCTCCCTTCCCCCTTTCCTTCCCTCCCAGGCACAGGGCCTGGAGGTAGTGAATGCTGAGGTCTGAGAACAGGTCCTACCAGGAAGTGGGTGAAGGAGTTCCTGATGGCTAATCACTAAAAGGGGGCTATGGCTGATTGTTGCTAACAGTCCTCAGGGTTTCCATGTGGGAAAAGGTGAAACTCGTGTGTTGTCCCTGAATTTAGGGCAGATTTTGGATCACTTATGGAAGAACATTCTAATAATCAGAGGCATCCTGAAAGAAAACAGATAGCCCTGATAGCAGGGAGTAAGCAAAGAGGGCCAAAGTCACAGCTTTCTTGTTATCTGTTCATTCAACAGAATTACAAAATAGCTCATGTGTATCAGCCCCATAACCTTAGTCACTGGCTGTACTAAAAATACAAAAAGCTTGTTGGGTGTAGTGGCATGCACCTGTAGTCCCAGCTACTCGGGAGGCAGAGGTTGCAGTGAGCTGAGATTGTGCCACTGCACTCCAGCCTGGGTGACAGAGCGAAATTCTGTCTCAAGGAAAAAAAAAAATTAAAAAAATTAAAAACAATAGCTAAATATAGGTGGAAAATGACCTAAATCCTCAAATGCAGTGCTGGGTGTGGTGGTGTGTGCCTGAAATTTTAGCTATTAGGGAGGCTGAGGTGGGAGGACCCCTTGAAGCCGGGATATCAAGACCAGTTTGGGCAACATAGTGAGAACTCGTATCTACAAAGAAAAAAAATTTTTAAAATTAGCTGGGCACGATGGTGTGTGCCTGAGTACCAGCTACTGGAGAAGCTGAGGTGGGAGAATGGCTTGCCCCAGAGTTTGAGGCGGTAGTGAGCTATCATTGTGCCACTGCCCTCCAGCCTGGGTGAAGGACTGAGACTGCTATGTTAGAACTCTATCAATCAATAAACCAGAAACGTTCAGAATCAATATTTCTGAACTCTGAAGAGCATAACTTAAAACATTGTACTATGTTTATATACACTGTAATACCAAGGAACGATAATTTAAAAAATGAATTCTTTCTGCCGATGTGATATATATATAACTAGTGCCCATAAAGGGGAAGTCGAACCCAGAGGCATGCAATTGGCGACTGGGACAGAAAGTATGCTGTGTTTTTTACCAGAGAGGACTATCCCATTACATGTGGATGGTTGTGGCTGGGTGTGAAATACAGCTCAAGAGGAAATTCAGAAGGAGGTAGTCCCTGACTTCTAGGATACAATCTTCTCTGACAGGTAAGATAGACATGAATAGACAGAACGGAAACCAGGCAAACACACGTGATACTTCAACCATTGATTCCAACTGACAACTGAAGGAGAACTCACTGGGGTGGTCCTATTCCAACGAGTAGAACTCACAGATCCTATTCCATTGAATGCTGGGGTTCTGCCACTGCCTGAATGAAGAGGCAGCTTTGTGGGTCCTTAACATCCCAGATATACTTAAGAAAAATATTGAAAAACACAATGAACTTTGAGAAAATGTACTTGAGAGAACTTCAGATTGACAATTCACAGAACATTACTTAACATAAATATCAAGGTCAGGAAAGATTTTGGGAAGACCAAGGAACTGTTCAAGCTTAAAGGAAACTCAAGACATGTGATAACTAAATACAACCCAAGATCCAGGACTTTTTTCTAGAAACGACATTCTGTGGACAACTGGTAAAACAAAGTCTGTTGATTAGCAAACACTATCATATAATTGTTAATTTCCTGACATTGATAACTTGGCTGTGGTTATGTAAGAGAACATCCTTACTTTTAGGAAATTCACAATGAACTATTTAAAAGTAAAAAGCAGGATATCTGGTATTCACTTCCAAATAGTTCAAAAAAAATGGTATGTACAAATAGGAAAAGCAAATGAGGTCAAATGTTTACAACTGGGGACTCCAGGTGAAGGGAATGTGGGACTTCTTTGTACTATTCTTGCAACTCTTAAAAAGCCTGAAACTATCCTTTCCCCCTCTGCCTATTCACTTGCGGGACCAGCTGGGAGCTAGGTCTGCTTAGGTGTCCTGTTAAAGGGCTCTAAACAGAGGGTGGGTGGAGATGATCATGTTTGACTCTACTGAAGAATGAAGGACAACAGTCTTTTATTATTTTTAAGAGACAGGGTCTTGATCTGCTGCTTAGGTCAGACTGCAGTGGCTATTCACAGGCACAATCATACTGCATTACAGCCTCGAACTCCTGGCCTCAAGCAATCTTCCACCTCAGTTTCTGGAGTAGCTGAGACTACAGGTGCATACCACCACGCCCAGTTAGAGCTACAGTCTAAGAAAACAAAAGACCTAGCAGGCCCAACTTATGACATGGTCATTTAATGTTATATGATTTTGGTTATTTAAAAATATTGTATATATCCTTGATAGTCAATAATCTAACAAAAGAAACATGCACTTACTGTAGAAAAATTAAGATACTACAAAAAACAGATGAAAAAACTACAACTCACTCGACCTTAGCCTTTGGAAGTAATTATCATTAGTAATATTATGGCATAATGAAAATGTAAAAGTAATTATCATTAGTTAATACTCTGGTGTAAATGTATATTTACAAACATGGAACCACATCATGATTCTGCAACCTTCATGTAATATTTATACAGAGGAAACTGATAAAACAATGCTTAAGGCTGCACAATATTCCACTGCATGAATATCATCATAAAATAGACGAAGGTAGAGACTTTTTTTACAGAAGCATTTATTTTTTAAGTAGCACTTAAAAACAAACAGAAGTAATTTATATTTAGAAAGCTCCAAGGTGTATTGTTTCATGTAGGTGTTATTACTACCAATACTTTCACCCCATTTGTTAAGCCCAAAACACTTCAAGCAACTTCAAGTTCAAAAATTAATAAGGAGGCACAGACCCCAACCAGGATTAGACAGAATGTGTTCCGGGTTAGAAGGGGACAGCATGGCTCAATGATGTCTCCCATGGAACACTTGTGCTCTACTGTAATGAAGATTTTCTTCCTGAAAATCTGAATGTGATGTTTTAGATCCTCTGGTTGTTGGTGGTTAGTAGTCTCCCAATTCTAATCGTGTGCTGGAATCAGGTGGTTGCCTAGAAGGTCAATCCAAGCTCCTGGCACCCCCACTCTTATAGGCCTCAATTATCCACCTGTGAGGCTCAGGAGGGCTGACCAACATGAAGGTTGAGAAACCTTGCTTAAATGAGGAATGGTCATTTCAGCATAAACTGTACTTAATTCTAGTGTAGAAACTGTTTTCATTCTGGAGATGGTGAGTCCCAGAAAATCATGGCCAAGAAGATGTCCTAAGTGGCTTCCTCCGAGAGTCTATGCCCAAGAGGGAGCCATCTGGCCACTTGCTTCTTCTTACATTTCTAAACAGCTGTTCCATTTCCTTAAGGGCTGCTGTTAAATCATTTACTTGATTGTTATATATGGTTTGCTGTTCTAGGAATCGGACTCTTTCCTCCTTCATCTCCAACTTTACCTTTAAGGCCTGTAACTCCTCCATCTGCTTTTTGGCTGTTTCATTAAAAAGCTTCAGCTCCTCTTGCAAAGTTTCTAACAGCAACATAGAGTCCATATGATCAGTAGTGGATTCTTGTTGTGATGCCAGGGTCTCACGACCTAAAGCTGGATCGAGGCCCTTGCTCTCCAAAATTGCCAAACAATTGTCCGGAAACTTCTCTAGCAGCTCTACCTTCCGTGTCAGGTCCTTCAGCTCTCCCTGAGTTTCAGTCAACTTCTGTGCAACTGCTTGTTGGCGGCTTCTAAGAGCTGGTTCTTGTCCTTGAGTTCCTCCTTTGATTCGGCTTACTTAGTGGTCTGCAGCCTTTTCTGACATTCCTTCTGGTGGCAGTGTCAGTGGCTTTCATTTGCCCATTCTCTCATCTCAGTTTGGTGATTTTCGTAACATAATTCTCTGGACCTCCTGAATGAAGCTGTTTGAAAACATCAACTTCTTTGGACCTAACAGGTAAGAGTGGCACCAGGTGGCCTGGGTTCAAATCAGGCTCCAGACCTTACAAGCTGTGTGACCTGGGCCTCAATTGCTTCATCTCTAAAATGGAACAGTAACTGTAATATTCGCAAAGTACTAGGTTGGTGCCATATAAATGTTAAAATAAATAGTTCTTTTACTATTGGACATTCGGGACATTTTCAAAATCCTTTATAAATAGGTTGTAAATGAATACCTTTATATACAAATCTTGGACTAAGTCCCTGATTATTTCCCTGGGACAGATTTCTTTTTTCTTTTAGAGATGGGGCTGTCACTATGTTATTCAGGCTGGTCTTAAACTCCTGTGCTCAAGTGACCTTGCTGTCTCCACAATTATGCCTGGCCTGGAGCAGATTTCTAAGAAAGAAATTACTAAGTCAAAGGGTTGGAACACTTGAGAAATCTTGCCAGAAGTTTCCAAATTGCTCAAGGCTGTCCTGATTTCCATCTATGTCAGTAATATGTGATACTGACTATATCTGTATCACTGTATTATCATTTTAAAACTCTCAACTGGCTCATGCCTGTAATCCCTGCATTTTGGGAGGCCGAGTTGGGTGGATCACCTGAGCTCGGGAGGTTGAGACCACCCTGACCAACAAGGAGAAACCCCGTCTCTACTAAAAGTACAAAAATTTGGCCAGGCATGGTGGTGCATGCCTGTAATCCCAGCTACTTAGGAGGCTGAGGCAGGAGAATTACCTGAACCCAGGAGGTGGAGGTTGCAGTGAGCTGACATCATGCCACTGCACTCCAGCCTAGGCAACAGGAGCGAAACTCCATCTCAAAACAAAACAAAAAAACCTCTCAATCAATTCATACAGAAAATACTGTATAATATATTGTTGTGATTTGCTTCTCCTTCCTTTCCCCAAATAATTGAACATTTCTATTTCTCATCACGAGACGCTAAGTTCCATGAAGACGTATGAAGCTGTCTGCTTCAGACAAACAGGTGGAGGAAATCAACGCCATGTGCACTTTTCTAGTGAATTGATGGTCTATGCCCCTTTGGACAAAGCATAGCCTCTCTGGGCCTAGTTCCTCACCTGTAAACTAGGTAGAATAATACCCACCTCAGTCAGTCATTATCAGAATTAAAGAAGTGCCTGGCAGCATTGTGCACACAGATGTGTAGGTAATAGCTGCTGAAGGAATGCTTCGATTAATATCCAAGGCACAAGAGATAGGTTATAGATGAGGAACCTGAAGTTTAGAAAGATTTAGTTTCTTGGGACAACAAAGCTCTTAAACAGTGGAGGTGGGCTTCAACCAGTCAACAGACAGTAAGTACCTTCGATGGGCAGGAAATATTTACTGTTTTACTTAAACAAAAAAATGTAACTCATTTATATTTTTGACTATAGAGTAAGGTATCGTGTTCCATGCATTTACACGAATTAATCTATTTTTATTTTCATATGAATTTCATGATATGACTTTTTAATGCATAATTCTCTAATGTGGTATTTTCCTAAAGACAGGATTTTAATTTTAAAGTGAGAAAGGCTTAGCCATAAAATCTACTTGTGTTCTGTGAGTGAAATAAATGCTTGAGCTTTTCTTTCTTCATACAGCATACACAGACCTCCCGAATGAAAGATGAGTACCAACTGGGAACTGAAGGGCAATGCAGCCAAAGACAGTCAGTCAGAAAGAACAGATTCTCGGCTGGGCACAGTGGCTCATGCCTGTAATCCTAGCACTTTGGGAGGCCGAGGTTGGGGGGGGATCACCTGAGGTCAGGAGTTTGAGACCAGTCTGACCAACATGGTGAAATCTCTACTAAAAATACAAAAGTTAGCTGGGCGTGGTGGTACGTGCCTGTAGTCCCAGCTACTAGAGAGGCTGAGGCAGGAGAATCACTTGAACCCAGGAGGCGGAGGTTGCAGTGAGCCGATACTACACCACTGCACTTCAGCCTGGGTGACAGAGTAAGACCCTGTCTTAAAAAAACAGAAGAAAAAAAGAATAGATTCTCCTCTTGTTGATGCTACTGAATGAAGTAAAATCCTCTTATTGCCCCCTTACGGAATATTCTAGATCTAAAGACAGTGTATCAAAGATAAAACTGGCTAGGTACAATGGCTCATATTTGTAATCCAGTACTATGGGAGACCAAGGTGGGAGGATTGCGTGACCCCATGAATTTGAGACCGCAAAAGCAGCATAGCGGGACCTTGTCTCTACTAAAAAAAATAAATAAATAAAAATAAAAATTAGCTGGGTATAGTGGCCTGCCATAGTCCCAGCTACTCAGGAGGCTGAGGTTGGTAGATGGTTGCTGTGAGCTATGATTGTGTCACTGCACACGAGCCTGGGTGACAGTGAGGCCCAGTCTCAACCACCACCACCACCGAAGATAAAATTATGCAATTTTTATTCAAAATCTTACATAAATGGATGACAGAAATAAAGAATGTTTGGAGAACTTCGACTGTTTTCCCTACCGGTATGCAGTTTCTTTTTTTAAAAAATGTAATTATAACTAATGTACAATAAAGTACACAAATCCTAAGTGTAAAGCTCAACATATTTTTATTTATGTGCACACCCACATAGCACAGCACAGCACTCAGATCAAGACACCTCAGTAAGCAACCCAGCATACCCTGCCCAGCTGATACCTGCCCCAGACTCCCCAAAGGGACCACTGCTCTGACTTCTAGCCCCATGGACTGCTCCTGCCTGTTTCTGAATTTCATATAAAAAGCCTGCAGAGAGGGAGGGGGAGGAAGATGGTGCTCTAGAAGCAACTCACCACTGCAGCTCTCAGTCAAGACGCAGAGGGTAAGCAAACACCGCATTTTCAGACGGATCCTTATAGCCCACAAAGCGGGGGAAAAAGCCCAGGTGTAAAAGGCACTCAGAACTCAAGCGCAGCGCTCTCCGCTGGCGGGGCCAGGCAGCCAGCGCCGCCACAGCGCCCGGGTCTGGGCGCCCCGTTAAACCGACAATTTGAGACTTGGGAGGGCAGATTGCTATGTTCATCTGACTGAACGGGTTTTGGACGGTGAACTAGACCAGGAGATTTCTGGGAGGTGAATTGTGAACCAGTGCAGCGGGTGGCTGCACGGGAAATCACACAGATCCTGGTGCCCTTTCGGCCAGCGACTGAGGCACCTGGGAGAGAGTCAACCCTACAACTTAAAAAGAAAAAAAAGCAAAAAGGCTCGGAGGCAGGGAGCCAAGTAATCAGGCTCCACGGGTCCCACCCCCCACAGAGACAAGCAATAAGTCGATTCGGAGTGCTGGGGGTTGAGAGCTCCACTGCGGGAAAAGCTGAACACATGACTGTGCAGCTCGGTGGGGGAGGGTCATCTGCCATTGCCGAGAGCTTCGGCCCCTACTGAGGTACCCGCCCACTGCTGACACAGTCAGCTGTTGCCAAGGCAACCCGCAATAACAGAGAGACTCCACCTACAGGGCAGAGCCCACATCAGCAGGGCGGAGCCTACGTCAGTAGGGC
>CM052663.1:86502291-86534719 GCA_028533165.1 Leontopithecus rosalia
CTCATAGGCGGGTGATGAACAATGAGAACACATGGACATAGGAAGGGGAGCACCACACACTGAGGTCTATTGGGGGAAATTGGGGAGGGACAGTGGTGGGGGGGAGCGGGGGAGGGATGGCATGGGGAGAAATGCCAAATATGGGTGAGGGGGCAGAAGGCAGCAAAACACACTGCCACGTGTGTACCTATGCAACTGTCTTGCATGTTCTGCACATGTACCCCAAAACCTAAAATGCAATAAAAATTAAAAAAAAAAAAAGAAAAAAAAAGCCTGCGGAATATGAACTCTTCTGTGTCTGACATGTTTTGTGAACATTTTGTCAGTAAGATCCATTCCTCTGATTGTATGTGGCAGGAATCTGTCCTTTTTTATTGTTGTGTAGTATTTCACTGACTGAATATTTATGCATTCTGATATTATGGGCGAGTAGGTAGGTTATGTCCAGCTCCTGGATACCACAAATAAATGTTGTTAGGAGCATTCTTTTAAGTATTATCAGAAGAGGAACTGTTGGGTTGCAGGTAAAAGGGACATTCTCACCAGGAGCAGATGAGAGTTTTGGTTACCTCACAGCCAGTGAAGACCTTGTTCTAGGTTGTGGGGACACATCAATGAACAGTTCAGCCCCATGTTGATATGGCTCTAGAAAACTTCAAATTTAAAGCGTGTAGCTCAGTGTTTTCTCCTTTCACTACACTGTGTTGCTTCAAATGTGGAATGTGGCATGAGGGAGAAACCAGAGAGCTGGGACCTTGCTGCGTAGCAGGAGGAGGACAGCAGTCTGGCTTCAGACAAGACAGCTTCTCGCCACTTCTCGCTAGCTCCCCATCTCAGCATTCAGTGTTCATTCAGACTGACTGGATCTGCTGTGTGAGGGAAAAATGCTCACATATTTCTTTCTCAAACACAAAGTAGGCTTTATATAGATAGGGCTTTCTCATTTAAAATTAAAATTCTGTTTTTAGCAGAGTACCACATTAGGAAATTGTGCACACAGTAATAAAAAGCAAGTTGCAAAGTTACTCTATTTTTAAGCAATGCCCAATAGGAAAGAAAGCCCTTTCAACCAACTGAGGTTCTAACTAAGGTTGCCAGCACTCTCTGGCACTTGCTTTATTCGCAGGCACAGAACTGTCAGAAAGGACAGTATCTGACCCGGGAACAAGAGAAGAGAGAATGAGGCCAGGTGTGGTGGCTGACGCCTGTAATCCCAACATTTTGTGAAGCTGAGGTGGGAGAATGGCTTGAGCCCAGGAGCTTGAGACCGGCCAGAACAACACAGTGAGACCCCATCTCTATAAAAAAAATAACAAAATGAGCCAGGCTTGGTGGCATATGCCTATAGTCTCAGCTACTCTGGAGGGAGGCTGAAGCAGGAGAATGGCTTGAGCCCAGGAGGTTGAGGAAGCAGTGAACTAGGATTGTGGCACTGTACTCCAGCCAGGGTACAGAGCTGACTTTACTGAATTAAATGGCAGGACCAGAGCAGTAGGCCCGGGTAGGCCTGAGAATGAACCAGTTTATGAAGATAAAAACAGAAGATAAGCATCTTTAGACATTTTTACAGCAATTTGAAACCATAATTTTTGGACTGTCAAAAAAGTTTGACTTATATTTTTATGTCTTTTTCTAGTCAATTATTTTAAGTTTTATAAGAATACTGGTCTTCAACGTTTAAAAACTGCATGGCCCTTCCATGCAGTTTGAGAAGCCCTACTGGAAAGCTCCTCAGCCTAAGAGGACAGATAGACTTCTGACACACAGCTTCAACAATGAACTGATTAACCTAAAAGTAGATGCCTCAGCCTGGCCTGGTAGCTGCAAGGACACAGACCGATAGCTTTGGGCCTAGCTTATGTCAGAGGGCAAGACACAGAAACAAGCTTGTAAATAGCAGACACCATGGAAACCCAACAGTAATCTTTATATATACGCAGCATAAAAAGGATCACGAGATATAATTATCAGTGTTAGAGTCTCTTCACCAAATGAAGGACTGTAAAGCATGTGTGTGCATATCCAGAAACCTACCAGCAACCATCACCATTCAACAGTGTCACGAGAGCTTCTACATCCAACACACACTACCTTCCAACTGATAGATGGTCAGGGTGGTCCTCATGCTACACCTGCAACAGGTGTTATTTTCAGTGTGCTAAGCTTTCCACGTAGATGTCTAAAAATCTGAATCTCCAGTCTAGACCACCTCCTCTGGGCTCTATGCCCTATATCCAGCTGCCTCCTCTGTACTCCCATTTTCACATCCGAAACGTCCAAACCTGGCATGATCATGTTTCCCTGACATAAACTCCTCATTCTGAATTTTGTTTCATTTGGTGGCACAATGTTACTTCTGGTGACACCAATGCTATAATTCCTGTCCTGGATTCTTCCTTCCTCTTGACCTCCTATACCAATTCACCAAATCTTGTGTTTTAAGTCTGTCTTCTCTGCTCCCCCCTACTTTGCTTCTTGTAGCTCAGACCCTGCTGTCACGTATTTGAATGACCACTCGACTTCCTAACAGATCTCTGCATTTCCTATCCTGCCCTCTGAGCCATCAGTCAGCAATTCAAGGCCAAGGTGATCTTTCTTTCTTTCTTTTTTTTAGGAGTCTCACTCTGTTGCCCAGGCTAGAGTGCAGTGACACAATCTCAGTTCACTGCAACCTCTGCCTCTTGGGTTCAAGCAATTCTCCTGTTGCAGTCTCCTGAGTAGCTGGGATTACAGGTGTGAGCCACTGCACTTGGCCTAATGTGATCTTTCTAAGATGCCATCTGCTTCAAATCTTGAAAAGCATTGCCAGGCCTAAGATCAGAGAGTGACTTTGGTACCAGATGTCTCAAAATCAACTGGGGTGCTTGTTATCACTCTAGGTCCTTGGCCTCTCCAGGGCTACTGCAGTTCTCTAGTTCCGGCTAACTGAGTTTTAAAAGGTCCCCTGTGACTTTTATGTACACTAATTTTTAATTTATTCATTTATAAAATAATTAAAATATCTACTTCCCCTGGGTTTGTGCATTACTTTTTATTTTTCATTCAACGAACATTTAGATGTTTAATACACTGTACAGTGGTACGTTCACTGGCTCAATAAATATTGGCTGGGCCTTATTACTGTTGAATGAAGGCCCAGCCAATGAAGGGTACTATGTGAGCTGGGGGAGAGTGCTGAATAGATCCAGTTCCCATCTTTGTGATGCTTATACTTTAGTGTAGGAGACAGGAAAACAAGTGAGACATTGTCTTACAGTGAGAAACATTAGGAGAAAAATGAAGCAGGACAAAAACAGTTAAGTCGTAGCTGCTGCACTTGAGGAACTTTTATTAGAGAAAGAGGGTAAGAGTGAGCATGCGTGAGAGTACAAGAGATTGGGAGAGAGAATGCAGGAGTACACACCATAATAAAATAAGTTCACTCAAGCTTCACGCTTGGCACTCAGTAAATTTCTCTGGCACCTTGTGGGTAGAGGCCAGGGATGTTGCTAAGAACCCCTACTATTCCCAGGACAGTTTTCTACAACAAAAATTACCCAGCACCAAACATAAACAATGCCCAGGGTGAGAAACCCAGGTATAGGGAATGTAACCTCCTCGAGGTGACTGGAAAATAGCCTTTAAAGATGAAAAGGTGTTCCTCAAGCAGATTCCAGCGAACTGGGGAGGAAGAGGTCGAGCATTCCAGTCAGACATAGCAGCATTAGAAAAGGCATGAGTTAAACAGTCATTTACAAAAAGAAAAAAATAAACTCATTAAAAAAAAGAAACATTAATTCAATCAATCAACACCGAGAGCCTTCCATATGTGAGGCACTGCCAACTGAACGGCGAATAGGAAAGACATGGTCCATGGTTCCTGCATGCATGGGGTGCTCAGTCTAGCAAAAGCAAAAGAAAAAAATACATACCATCTTATGAGCATTAAGATAGGTACTTATTCCAGCCTGGTCAACATGGTGAAGCCCCATCTCTACCGAAAACACAAAAATTAGCTGGGCATGGTGGTGTGCACTATAGTCCCAGCTACTGGGGAGGCTGAGGTGAGAAGACAGATTGAGCCCAGGAGGTCAAGGCTGCAGTGAGCCAGGATCATCCCACTGCAGTCTGTCCTGAGTGACAGCAGGAGATACTGTTTAAAAAAAATAAAGGCACTTGTGTGGGAAATTGCCTAGATGCCACCATGGCCTCCAAGTTTAGCACCAGGCAGGCTATCCCAGCGGTTACCCAACAGCCAGGTTTAGGACCAAATGAAGATGCTACAATTACATGGTTATTAAGTTAAAAAAAATACATTGTGAGAAGTATTTTCCATTTCCCCGCAAACATGCTCTGCTTTGGTCACATCTAGCTACAGGAAGGTCTTAGAATACAGTCTTTTGAGAGGGAGTCTCGCTTTGTCACCCAGGCTGGAGTGCAGTGGCATGATCTTGGCTTACTGTAATCTCTGCCTGCAGAGTTCAAGCGATTCTCCTGCCTCAGCCTCCTAAGTAGCCGGGATTAGAGGCACGCTAGTTTTGTATTTTTACCACAGATGGGGTTTCACCATGTTGGCCAGGCTGGTCTGGAACTCCTGACCTCAGATGATCCATCTGTATTTTTGAGCCACCTGTATTTTTCTTTTGTCTATCATTCATATATATCTTTTTGAACAGTATTTTCAAAAGAAGAGTATTTTTCTTTTGTCCATCATTCATATACATTTTTTGAACAGTATTTTTTCTTTTGTCTATCATTCATATATATTTCTGTTCCTTTCTATGTATGTCTTGTAATTTTTTTGTTTGAGATTAGACATTTTAGATAATATACTGCAGGAATTCTGGGTACTTGATCCTCCTCCCTTTAGGACTTATTATTTGCTTGCTTGCTTATTTATTTGTTTTTATTTCTGTTGCAGGATCTTGCTATGTTGCCCAGGCTAGTCTCAAACCTCTAGGCTCAAGCGATCCCCCTGCCTCAACCTTCTGAGTAGCTGAGATTACAGTCACTGTGTCTGGATGGAATATAGCCTTTTGACCCCATGACATTACCCAAATTCCAATTTCTCTTTTAAGCCTTGGCTATCTATACTCTGCTGCCTCACCCAAGTCCCCCCAGTGACACACAGGGTCCTCCTTTCTACCTGATGTTATACCTCGTCAGAGAAACATCACAGCAGTGACATTCCACATTTGGTAGCAAACCCTTTGTCCAAATGTAGTCATAGGCAGGACTGAAATATAAGAACTCTAATTTGGAGAATTTATAACATCTACTTTTCAAAATATAAATCAATGCTATCTGGTAAAAGAGGATATCTGGACCAAAAAAAAAAAGATTTAAAATGTATGGCTAGAGAACAGTAGACATGTTCTTAGAATAGATATAATATCCAAATTAATTCACTCAGATTAGTGGCAGTAAATAATAACAATTTTCTTCCCCCCAGCAGAGTCTTACTCTGTCACCCAGCCTGGAGTGCAGTGGTGCAATCTTAGTTCAAGGCAACTACTGCTTCCGGGGTTCAAGCAATTCTCAAGTCTCAATCTCCTGGGTAGCTGCCCAGCTAATTTTTTTTTTTTTAAGGTGCGTGCCCAGCTAATTTTTGTTTTTTGGTTTTTTTTTTTTGGAGACAGAGTTTTGCTCTGTTGCCTAGGCTGGAGTGCAGTGTGCCATCTTGGCTCACTGCTTCCAGGGTTCAAGTAATTCTTCTGCCTTAGCCTTCTTAGTAGCTGGGATTACAGGCATGCACTACCACACCAGGCTAATTTTTGTATTTTTAGTAGAGATGAGCTTTGCCATGTTGGCCAGGCTGGTCTCGAACTTCTGAACTCAAGAGATCAGCTGGCTTCCACCTCCTGAAGTGCTGGGATTACAGGCATGAGCCATTGTACCTGGCCTAATTCTGTATTTTCTTTTTTTAAAGTAGAGACAGGTTTTCACTATGTTGGCTAGGCTGGTCTCAAACTCTGGGCCTCAAATGATCCACCCATCTTGGCCTCCCAAGGTGCTGAGATGAACTGCAGGCATGACTGACTGCGCCAGGCCAAAAATTACCTTTTTTTTGGCCATTTGTCTCACAATCTCAAGATTTGCTCTAATTTAGAAGAAAAGTTTTACCCTATGCTTGCTAAATGCTAAATTAGTTAAATTTAATACAAAGTTGGTGTGAGTGAATGTTTAATGATGCAAAGCATGAGAGACCAGGTAAAGTTACTGGCTCAAAATTATAAATCCTGGCTTCCTTCGGCCATAATTCGATTGAGACAACTATAGGAAAACTGAAAGAGCTATTCAGGGTTCAAGGAGAGTGGGGAATGGCTTCTCACAGTCCTTAGTTCTGAGGCTGAGGGAACAGAAGTGCTGACAGCAGGGGCCATGAGTCTAAAAGGACCTTTGTGTCAAGTAACATACAGAGATTGCTCTGTCCCACCACTTCCTCTCTGTCCCCAAGGGACTTCTGAAGGGGTTTTCAGTGAGGGTTTGCCTGAAGAAAGATATTTCCCATGCGTATCACATCCGGGAGGAGGTTCATATCACTCGTAAATGCCAGGAAGGCAAGTCTTAGCTGTCGTGTTACACAGTCTGCAGTAGCAAGATGCAATAGTTTCTGCATGTAAGCTGACACTGAAACAGGAGCCATTTCTGGGTAAATAATGCGGTAATGCAAAAACCAAACAAATGCTCACATTTCTGAGCCCAAAATGACTATTAAAATCTTAGAGAAATTTATCCCTAAAAGATAATTTTAAAAGCAAATAACCCATTATTGCAAGTTTATTTTTTTCTTAAAGAGACAGAGTCTTGCTCTGTGGCCCAGGGTCTCTCTGGGTCTCTAATTCCTGATCTGTCAAAATGAAGATAATAAAGGGACTGGTCCACATTCCTCGATCCTCATTTCCAAAATCTAAAAAGTGCTGAAAATGTTAACTGTGGGTTTTTTTTTTTTTTTTGGAGACAGAGTCTCTCTCTGTCGTCGCCCAGGCTGCAGTGCAGTGGTGCAATCTCAGCTCACTGAAACCTCTGCCTCCTGTGTTTAAGAAATTCTCTACCTCAGCTTCCGAAGTACATGGTATTACAGACATGTGCCACCATACTCGGCTAATTTTTGTATTTTTAGCAGAGATGGGGGTCTCACCATCTTGACCAGGCTGGTCTTGAACTCCTGATCTCGTGAGTCACCCGCCTCGGCCTCCCAAAGCGGTGGAATTAAAGAATGTGCTTTTTCATGTTTGAAAGAAACTAATGTGGTAGTAAACCTGAACAGATGAGTCATTTTATAATCTTTATTTAACTGTTAATGTGATTATTTCCATTTTGCTATAGAAACCTTAGTGACTTTAACTCTGGGATGCTATTAGAGTCTTAAATAATGTATAATGTTCAGCATATTACATTAAATTTTTAGCATTTTTAAAATACTGAATTCTGAAACACACCTGGCCCTTAAGGGTTTCGGATGCAGGATTTTGGGTCTGTCATAGCGCAGTGGCACAATCATAGCTTACTGTAATCTAGAACTCCTGGACTCAAACAATCCTCTTGTCTTAGCCTCCTAAGTATCTGGAACTACATGTGTGAGCCACAATGCTTGGCTAATTTTTATTTTTTTGTAGAGACAAGGTATTGCTATGTTGCCCATGATGGTCTTGAACACCTGGGCTCAGGGATCCTCCTGCCTTGGCCTCCCAAAGCGCTGGGATTATAGGCATGAGCCACCACATCCAGCTATATTATTGCATGTTTTTTTTTTTGTTTGTTTGTTTGTTTTGAGATGGCATCTTGCTCTTGTTGCCCAGGCTGGAGTGCAGTGGCGCAATCTCGGCTCACTTCGACCTCTGCCTCCTGGGTTCAAGCGATTCTCCTGCCTCAGTCTCCCAAATAGCTGGGATTACAGGCACACATCACCATCCCCAGCTACTTTTTGTGTTTTTAGTAGAGACAGAGTTTCACCATGTTGGCCAGGCTAGTCTTGAACTCCTGACCTCAGGTGATCTGCCTGCCTCAACCTCCCAAAGTGCTGGGATTACAGGTGTGAGCCACTGTGGCCTGGCCTATTGCAAGCTTTAAGGAGCAGCTGTAAAACTAACTTTCCTTCCTTGAAAGATACCATTTGGCAATAATTTGCAATATAGTAGACTCTAAAAGGGTTTAAAAAGTTGAAGAAGCCTTTCTGAAGCACAATTACCAGAAATCTTTCCTCTTTTTCCAGCCAGCGCTGATCTTCTTCCATTTCCTGTTGCTGTCGAATAAGCCGTTCTTCCATCAGGTGGGTTGGCAACACTTGCCCAATCCCTCGCAGGTCCAATGCTGTAGAGTCCTGGAAGAAGGGTGGAAACAGCATGTCCAGTCTCCTAAGTCTGTTCCTATGCTCCTACACTGTTTTATGTATCTTTCAAGAAAAGATAAGCAAAACAGCAAGTGTGGCGGAAATAGGATCTCTCTCACTGTGTTTGTGGGGGTAACTTTTCTGGAGGGTGCAATTTAAGGTGTGTCAAGCATCTTTAAAAAGTATACAATCCTTTAGCTCATAGATTCACTTGTACGGGTCTATTTTAAAGAAATAACACAAAATATGTGCAAAGAATACGTTACTTATAGTAAAAAAGGAGAAACAATCCAGAAGTAATAGAAGGCTGAAATATGATACATGTTATAGAGTATCTCTATAATGGAGCGATCTCGGCTCACCGCAACCTCTGCCTCCTGGGTTCAGGCAATTCTCCTGCCTCAGCTTCCTGTAGCTGGGATTATAGGCACACGCCACCATGCCCAGCTAATTTTTTTTGTATTTTTAGTAGAGACAGGGTTTCACCATGTTGACCAGGATGGTCTCAGTCTCTTGACCTTGTGATCCACCCGCCTTGGCCTCCCAAAGGAGTATCAAATATTAAATAAAATAACATGAATCAGCAGACAACTATAGATACTCTTTGGTTCAAATAAGTAATTTTTTTTCTTTTTAATGAGATGGGGGTCTTGCTATGTTGCCCAGGCTGGCCTCAAACTCTTGGGCTCAAGTTAGCCTCCTACCTCAGACTCCTGAGGAACTATGGGCATATGTTACTGTACCCAGTTCAAATTTTTAAAATACAGTCGTAGTTCTTGGTTTTATCAGGAAAAGTTAGTAAAAATTAACATGGTCCAAATAACTGAATGCCTCTGTCTTCCTTTTTCTTTACTGGCCTCATGTGTATGCTGATTATATTCAACTTAGGGATCTTTCAAATAAAAAGACTAATGATTTTAGCATTTCTCCCTGGGTATTTCTTTTAGTTAATAAAAAGCTCATGAAACCAGAAACCATTTGAGTAGATGGGGTATCCTGATCTTTGAATTAAGTCATTACAATTGGGCTGGGTGTCATGGCTCACGCCTGCAATCCCAGCACTTTGGGAGGCTGAGGTGGGCAGATCACTTGAGGTCAGGAGTTCAAGATCAGCCTGGCCAACATGGTGAAACCCCATCTCTACCTAAAAACACAACAATTAGCTGGGGGTGGTGACTCCTGACTGTAATCCCAGCTGCTCAGCAGGCTGAGGTAGGAGAATTGCTTGAACCTGGGAGGTGGAGGTTGCAGTGAGCTGAGGTCATGTCACTGCACTCCAGCCTGGGCAACAGAGTAAGACCCCATCTAAAAAAAAAAAAGAAAGTCATTAAAATCAATAAATCTTAGGATTTAGAAATAAAACGTGCCTTTTTTTTTTTTGAGACAGGCTCTTCCTCTGTTCCCCAGGCTGGAGCACAGTGGCAAGACTGTGGCAAGATCATGGCTCACTGCAGCCTCAACCTCCTAAGCTCAAAAGATCCTCTTACCCCAGCCTCCTGAGTTCCAGGACTACAGGCATATACCACCATACGTGGCTAATTTTCTATTTTTTGTAAAGACAGGGTCTCACTATGTTGCCCAGGCTGGTCTCAAACTCTTGGGCTCAAGCAATCCTCCTACCTCAGCCTCGTAAAGTGCTGGGATTACAGGTGTAAGTTACTATGCCCAGCTTTGCCATGTTTTATAAGTTAACAAACTGAAGCCCAAGACACCTGATTTACCTCCACATTGGGCTGCCACATTGATATCTCCTGAGGTCTATGATTCCATGAATCTGCTTGGTCCAAAAGAGATGCCTGACCTGGATAGATGCTGCCAGCCACAGCTGTGATTCCATGTGAACCAGGGTAGCCAGAGACCTGTGAACAAGTCAGGAGGCAAGGTAATGTTCGACTATAACATCTGCACAGTACTGCTTCACACACAAAGGAAACTAAGATTACAGAGAATACTGTGGCAGGCAGAATTACAGCCTCCCACAAAGATACCCATGTTCTAAGCCCTTGAACATGTGAATATGTTTCCTCACATGGCAAAAGAGACTTTGCAGACGTGGCAAGGATCTTGGGATGGGAGGGTATCGGGGATATCTGAGTAAGTTCAATGTCATTACAAGGCTCCTTAAAAGTGTAAGAGGAGAGAGGGACATGGGATCACTGAACAATGGTCAGAGAGAGTTAATTCTGCTGGCTCTGAACGTGGAGCAAGGGGACCATGAAACAAGGCAAGCTGGTGGCCTACAGAAGCTGATAAGGCAAGGAAATGAACTCTCAGCTAAAGTCTCAAGAAAGAAGATTTGTTATGGCTGAATCAGAGAGGTAATCCAAATATATACTAGACAATAAGAAATTTGTTTCTTTGGACTTTCACACTTACTGAAATAATGAGGGCAAATCATTTCTGGATGCAAAAGCAAGCCACAAAAATGGCTGTGCCATACTCTTCCTATAGAAATCCCCTTTTCTGCCCAACCAACAAGTACCCCCCAACATGAATAACAAACAACAACAACAACAAAACACACACACACCAAAAACCCCCAAATGTTTGTTTTTTAATGAACTACGAGCTGATGGTAGGATAAGTTGTACCTTTTAAGTACTAAGTTCTAACAATGAAGACTAAGGCAGAGAGAAGACATTCAGTTGGACACAGAAAAATTTCAAGGCAGAGGGAAAATAAGAGGGGTTTCTTTACATGGTCCCCTCTCTCAATCAAGAGAAAGAGAGAGAACAGACTTGGTACAGATTTCCACACCTCATTAGGCTAGTGTTACATGGTTGGAGGTTGTCAGTTAATTTTTTAGTGAGATAAAGCACAGCCAAAACTATATTTCCAAATACCAACACATCCTTCAACAAAGGTTTTGTGCATTTCTTAGGTCTGTATGCATTAATTTATTCCAAAATTCCATATGGACAATATGAAATTAAAGAATTTTCAAGTAAGATATACAGTTAGTTCCTACAGTTTGAATGAAAATATCTTAATAATAAAAACTGCTACTAAATGCAAAATGCTACATCATGATTTTTGGTGAAAAGGGACATATTATTGCTAGAAAACAGGAATTTTCACAACAAGGAGCTTTAACATGGTCTAAGGCAGTTTTCTACATAATACTAACCATGTAGAAGGATCACTTTAGGTTAAAAATGAAGTAACATAGCTGGTCTCATTTACAAGACATGAAAACTTGGGCTTGGGAATGGTTAATCATACATGAGTTCGATGAAAAAAATATCTTTTACTTAATTTTCTATTCACTCATTTCTACACCGTTAGGTCCTAAGCTCTTAAAGTACTGTTCTAAGCACTTACAGCAGAGACAAGTTCCCACTCTCAGAGGCTTCCACTGCCTTGGTGACAGCCAGCCAGTAACAAACACATATTAGAGTTTCAAATCTAGACAGTGCCACAGACCAGGCCTGCAAGGGCACAAAGAAAACTGTCTCTCTGCTGACAGTCTGTCTCATTAAGCAGGTGCCGTCATGTTTTCTCTCAACAATGCTGGTATTCAATTCCCACTCAAGGCCAATTCGCTTTCCACACCAGCCAGGCACAGGCTCAGGGGCTGTTCCCCTGGGGCCCATCTGCTTGTTTGCCAGAGCTCAGGGTCTCTTAGCAATCACAGAGATGGGTTTTCTTTCTTTAAGCCACTACACACCTCCCATTGCTCTGACCCTTGTGCTGGGCCAGGGTTCTTGTTTCTTCACTTATAGAATTGGTAGTAATCAAAACTGACACAGGGCCCTGTGAGCCCCTACCATGAGAAAAGAGAGTCCCTTACTTGTCTTCATATTCTCAGTACATAGAATAGTAATAGGCAGAAAGTAGATGAACATTCAGTGCCACCTTGCTGAATGAACGGACAGGTGCCCTAGAAAACTCAAATAATTCACTCCTCTGCCAGGCTAGTGGCCAGCTCAGAACAGTGTCTCCCAAAACATAAGTCTGAGTCATCTGCCTCAGAATCCACTGAGGTTGCTTGTTAACAATATGCTATTCTTGGGCTCTACTTCAGAATTAATATATTAGAATCTGAGGCTAAAGAGACTAAAATTTGCTGTTCTAAAATACTGCTGACATATCATCTTTTCTAATAAGAAAGTGCTTACATTCTCCCTTGTTACTGACAGTTAAGTATCAATAGTTAAGATTTTCTGCCCATCTTGACCCAAGAGGTATTAATTTAAACCATGCTCTCAACAACTCTGTGAAGCAGATAGGAAAGGCAAGTACTGACACCCTTCTTAGGACCCTGATTCCTACAGACATTACGATGAGTAAAAAAAAGCTAAGCCCTAAAAACCACACTGCATATGGTCTATTTATATAAAATTCTAGAACAGGCAGAATCTCTGATACTAGAAGTGAGAAGTGCAGTTGCTCCTGGGGCAGGAGGTGCCTGACGGGAAGGGGCACAAAAGAACAGCCAGAGCCAGAGATACCCTGCATCCTGAAGTGGGGATGGGATGCAATGGGGTATGTATCTGTTGGAACAAAGACCTGTGCGTTGTAAGGTAAACGGCAGTAAAAGTTAATTACCCTTTCCTCAAAAACAAATGAATTGTTTACTTTGTGTCAAGTCCTTTTCTTTCAAGGATATTTTTTTTCTAATTTGTACAGGATATTTGTCTATAAATCTAACACTTTTCACACTTGTCTGTATAGTATTTCATCTGGTTTCCGTAAATTTTGAATTTTATTCTTGCCTTCCAGAAAAACTGTCCAGGTTCAGTATTACCTCTAAAGAGTATGTGCCAACTGGCTTCATCTTGTCCTTTGCCATAGCAAGTGGATGAAAAAGCACCTAAGAACAGCAGCAGGGCCTGGTCCTACCCACTTGAAGACAGAGTAAAAAACAAATGCCTTCTGCATAGGATGTCAAGATAACATTCACTCAGTGATTATGGTAACCGCTTTCTCAGCTTTCTATCAGCCAAATCATACTCATAAGTACACAAATAAGAATATGCACAATGTATCTCTCTAGCCCAAAAGTGCTAAATAATCAAATAACACATTTTTTCTCTGTAATGACTGGCATACCTGGTAATGATTGGTTTGCACCATGTGCTGTGGGCTGGGATAAAATCCTTCGCTGGATCTTGGACTAGGATAACCTGGTCTGCTGGGCTGTAAAATCAACAGAGCATCACATGAATGAAACTTTGATTTTGGTAAACCCGTGCTTTATGAATAGAAAGATATTTTTCTAATAGCGCTTAGTTGAAAAGAATGATTAAAAGGTGCTAAGACATTTCAATGGGGAAAGAACAGCTTTTCAACAAACAATGCTGGGGCAACTGGATAGCTACATGTGAAAAACTGAAGTTTGACCTCTTTCTCCCAACACACACAAAAATTAACTCAAAATGGATTACGGATCTAAACGAAAAGTTAAAAACTCTACGATTCTCAGAAGAAAACACAAGAGTAAATCTTGGGCAAGGTGTGGAAGCTCATGCCTGTAATCCCAGCATTTTAGAAGGCTGAGGCAGGCGGGTCACTTGAGGTCAGGAGTTCAAAATCAATCAGGCCAATCTGTTGGGAATATAAAATGGTGCAGTCACTATGGAGGACAGTATGGCTATTCCTTAAAAATTAAACTTAGAACTAGTATATGATCCAGCAATTCTACTTTCAGGTATATATAACAGAGAAATAAAAATATATAACCACACAAAAACATGTATACCAGCTACTCAGGAGGCCAAAGTGGGAGGGTCACTTGAGCCCAGGAATTAGAGGTCAGCCTGGGCAACACAGTGAGACTGCGTCTTAAAAAAAAGAGAAAAATTAAACACAAACATGTACATGAATGTTCTTAACAGCATTATTCACAATAGCTAAAAAGGGGGAAGAGTCCACATCCATCAACTGATAAATGCATAAACAAAACGTTATGAATCTATGAAAGGAATATAATTTGTACTTAAAGGGAATGAAGTACTGGCACATGCTACAACATGGATCAACTTTCAAAACATTCTAAGTAAAAAAAGCCAGTCACAAAGCACAACATATGATTTCACTAATGAAATATCTAGAATAGGAAAGATATCAATCACATAGACAAGGACATAAGCAAGTACATAAGTGGTTGCCAGGGGTTGGAAGGAGGAGGAAATAGGGGAAGACTGCTAATGGGTACAGGGTTTCATTTTGGGGATGATAAATATGTGCTAGGCTGGGCACTATGGCTCACACCTATAATCCTAGCAATTTGGGAGGCCGAGGTGGGTGGATCACTTGAGCCCAGGAGTTTGAGACCGCCCTGAACAGTGAGACATCATCTCAACTAAAAACAAAAGTCCTAAAATTGACTGTGGTGATGGTTGCACAACTCTGAATATACTAAAAACACTGAATTGTACAATTTATTTATTTGAGACAGTGTCTTGCTCTGTTGCATAGGCTGGAGTGCAGTGTACAATCCTGGCTCACTGAAACCACTGCCTCCTAGGTTTGAGCGACTCTTGTGCCTCAGCCTCCCAAGTAGCTGGGATTACAGGCATTCATCACCTCACCAGAATAATGGTTGTATTTACAGTAGAGACAGGGTTTTGCCACATTGACCAGGCTGGTCTCGAACTCCTGGCCCTAAATGATCCGCCTGCCAAGACCTCCCAAAGTGTTGGGATTATATGCACCCAGCCGAACTGCACACTTTCAATGGATAAACTGTATGGTATGTAAATTGTATTGAAATAAAGCTATTGAAGTATCATTAATAACAAAATGGGATACTGAATAGTCTGAGCCTGAGGGACCCAAATGCTCTCTGTCCAGCAGTCTGCGACCTGGAGAGAATGCATTTGTGTTCTATTGTTTGACTAATTCCTGGCTGTGTGACTGTGGTCAAGTGACGCAACTGACTGACTTCTAGTTCCTCATGCATAAGATGCGGGGTGAGCTAGAGGATCTCTAAAGTCACTTCCAGGTCTTAAATTCTCATTTTGTTTGTGGGCCAAATGAATTCAAAGTTCACAGTGAAAGAACAATTTAGTCTGAAACAGAAGGCTGAAAGAAGTCAATAAAATCTTCTAAAACTTGGGGGATTTAACAAGGTGGAAGCCGTTATTCTCTAGCTAAATTAAGTCCAGAATTAAAGGAAATGGATTTAAGTCCTAACAAGCTTAGGAAAGAAAACAGCTTAGTGCCTGTGTCTCTCTCCCACAGTGCTGGGTGAACGCATGCTTTGCTCTAGTTAGGTCCAGAGCACGTTTTGGTCTCTAAACTCACATTTTCCCCACAGCTTTGCTTATGTTGTCCCCCTGCCTGGAATGTCTCCTCCATCCATCTGTAGAACACTTCGGATCCTTTCAGTCAATTGGATGTTACTTCATGCAGCAGCTCCTGATTTTGCCAGTGTAACATAAATATATGTCCTCTGCTCTCCTAAGGAGGCCTTTTTCAAACCCAACCTTGGGTTGGAGATACTTTTGCACTTGCTCTAGCCCTGCTACTGTAAGCCATTAAATTCCTGAGGGTGAAAAACCCTTCCTTTTCGCTTAGCCCTGTCACGTTTCAAACAGTGTTCTGGATGGTCTACTCCAAACGTAACTAAATAAGAATATGAATTCCCCCGAAGACACCACAAACAGGAAAAGGGTATAAAGGGAACATTCTAGGTTTTTCTCTACTCTGTGTGCTAGGGTGGCAATTTCCAAAGTGTGTTCTACAAAGTGGTTGTGCTAAATTAAAAGAGGTTTAAAAAAATAGAGTGGCTAGCTTTGTACTTGTTTTAAAGATATATGTTAGTATGTAAGCATTAATAATGGTTTCAGGGAAAATGGTTTCCTGAATCAAATGTTCTTGGAGTCCAAGATTGGAAGGAGGCAGAGCCAGGAACTGGAACAATAAACAGAGCTGACAGTTGCCCAGTGACGCACTCCTGATAAATTCAGGAAAAAAAAAAAGTTGTAATGTACTCTGTATTCTGTCTGTACTAAACTATGTACTTTACATACCATTTGGTAATTTTGATCACCACATTGCTATGAAACAATATTATAATCCCTATTTTATAGAATCTCAGATAAATTGGGCAATCTAAATAGGGGTATATGGGTGGTAATGGCAGAACTGCCGGACTCCAAAATCTGCTGTGCCAAGATGCTATTCTATGACAAGCGTAATTCTGACTCAGCAAATAAAAAGGAACATACAAAACGAATAGATCAGAGAACGACAAAATCAACGTAAAACATCTCACAGTGATGCAAAGTCTTAACTGGTTAGCAAATAACACAAGGTTCCACTTCAAAATAATAATAACAGGTAAAAAGTTGAAAATAGGTCTCACGATAGACAAAATATTTGCACAAAGGACACCACAAAATCAAATGTTGCTAACCAACAGCCGTGGAGAGTGCAAATGTATTGGTAAAACAGCTCTGCTTCTGTTCTCTACAAACTGGAAGTTAGCATGGTGGTTAAGAGAACGCCAGTGTTCACAGTTAGGGTGCTTCAGCTCTCTGTGCCTCCCTACTGTCAATAACAAAAGGAGCACAGCAGCTACGTCCTGGAGCTGCCATAAAGATTAAATAGATTAATATATGTCAAGATCTTTGAACATGGCTTTCACACAAGTCCAAAAGTGTAACCTGCTGGTAAGTACTATGAGTTAGTGGAGTAATGACACCTCTTCCTCCAAGACAGAAACTTGGATTTTAATAAAGCAAAATAATGGCACAGGGAATTTTTGCTGAAATCCTCCCAAGTGAGGAAGGAGAGAAAGGAAGGCACTGGTGTTCTAAACTAGAGGTCCTCAACTGGATGGCACTGTTCCTTCAGAAGCATTTAGAGTACAGTCAGCCCTCCCTATCCACAGGCCCAGCATCCAAGAATTCAAACAACTGCAGATTGAAAATATACAGGAAAAAAAAAAACAACCAAAACCAATAATACAAACAAAAAGATAAGTGTAACTATGCAAGCTGGGTGCGGTGGCTCATGCCTGTAATCTCAGCACTTTGGGAGGCTGAGGGGGGTAGATCGCTTTGAGCTCAGAAGTTTGAGACAAGCCTGGGCAACATGGTAAAACCCCATCTTTACAAAAAATGAAAAAATTAGCCAGGGAATGGTGGCTCACACCTGTAGTCTTATCTACTTGGGAGGCAGAGGCTAAAGAATCACTTAAGCCCAGAAAGCGGAGGTTGCAGTGGCCTGAGGTTGCACCACTGCACTCCAGCCTGGGTGACGCGGCGAGACCATGTCTCCAAAGATAAATAAATAAATACACACATGTATATATATATTATATAAATGTTTATATACTATATATGTATATATTACATGTGTGTATATATTATATATGTGTGTCTATTTATATATATGAAATAATGTAGCATTTACATTGTATTAGTTATTACAAGTAATCTCAAGTACACTGGAAGATGGTCTGGGCGTGATGGTTCAAGCCTGTAATCCCAGAACTTTGTGATGCCAAGGTGACTGGATCAACTGAGGTCAGGAGTTTGAGACCAGCCTGACCAACATGATGAAACCCCATCTTTACTAAAAATACAAAACAATTAGCCAGGCATGGTGGCAGACGCCTATAATCCCAGCTACTCGGGGGACCGAGACATGAGAATCGCTTGAACCTGGGAGGTGGAGGTTGCAGTGAGCTGAGATTGCGCAACCGCCCTTCAGCCTGGGCAACAAAGTGAGACTCCATTTCAAAAACAGAATATGCCAACAACAACAAAAAACTAAAGCATATTGGCAGATGTATGGAGGTTATATGCAGTGCTGGGCTATTTTATATAAGGAATTTATGCATCTGTGGATTTTGATCTCCATCCCTTGCAGATGTTAAAGGACAACTATATTAGTGAGGGTGCCTTCCACAATTGCACAACTGGTATTAAGGTAGATGTCAGCAGGTGAGATTTCTGGCAATGAGGGGACAGGCCTGAACAACAGGATTTGTTTCGTATCCCGCAGGACTTTTTTTTGTTTTGAGACAGTCATGCTGTCGCCTAGGCTGGTGTGCAATGGCACAATCTCAGCTCACTGCAACCTCTGCCTCCCAAGTTTGACTGATTCTCGTGCCTCAGCCTCCCAGGTAGCTGGGATTATAGGCATGCACAATCACACCTGGCTCATTTTTCTATTTTTATTTTTTGAGATGGAGTCTCGTTCTGTCACCCAGGCTACAGTGCAGTGGTGTGATGTTGGCTCGCTGCAACCTCTGCCTCCTGAGTTTAAGTGATTCTTGTGCCTCAGCCTCCAGAATAGCTGGGATTACAGATGTGCACCACTATGCCCAGCTAATTCTTGTATTTTTAGTAGAGATGGGGTTTTGCCATGTTGCCCAGGCTGGTCTTGAACTCCTGGCCTCAAGTGATCCACTCGTGTTGGCCTCCCGAAGTGCTAGGATTAAAGGCCTGAGCCACCATGCCAAGCTCCCACAGGACTTTCTAGTAAGTAAAATAACAGCAACAATACAATCCCTGTTGCTTGAACACTGAATGAATTCCACTTTACATATTAACGCACATGACACTTTGTATGTTTATAAAGCACTGAACTCTCTAGAACAGCAATTACCGTGTATACTGATGGGCAATTTTATTTCATTTAAACTTTACTGATATTTTCTTACAATTCTAGAAAATAACATCACCTAGACCAATGAAATTCCTATCAGTTAAAGCTGTGGGGTCTGCTAGTTGCTGCTATATTCATGGTGAGTCCACAAACAGGTGTAAGATCTGGCTATGCTACCATGTCTCCCAATGTCACCAGACCTGAGTGCTTTATACATGCATGCATAATGTTATAAAAAATGACTTTCCTTTTATTTCTCCTGTGCAGTTAGGTCTCCAAACACTAGTATTCCTACCTTGATATTTTGAAATTGGTAAGTCATTCTATTACCTATGTATTTTATTTCAGGATTAGTAAGCAAGACATTATAAAATCATTTTTTATAAAAACGCTGTGCTTGGTTTGATTCGGGCTGAAGAAATTCTGAAACATTTCATTTTTAGGACCCCTTGACACTCTTAAAGATTACTGAGGACTCTAAGAGTTTTTGTTTATTTGGAATATAACTACCAACACTCATACTGTTAGAAATTAAAAGATACTAAAAAGCATTTATAAATTCACTTAAAAATAATCTAATCACATATTTAAAAAGCACCTACTTTCTCAAAACCAAACAAACCAGACTGAGAAGGACACACGTCCATCTGCATTTATGTAAACCGCTTTAATATTAGGCTTTAATGAAGGCAGAAGGTTCTCATATCTGTCTCTGCAGTCTGTTGTCATGTTCCGTTTTGTTGCAGTATATGAGGGAAAAAAGGAACCTCATAAAGATGTACAACTGAAAAAGGGAGGGGTATTTCAGCATACTGTGGGCACAACTGTGGTACTGACTTTTGATTCGACACCAAAATGCAAGTAGTAGCTTCTCAAAGGTGAGTTGCGATGTGGAGTTTAAAGTGGTATCATCCGTTACATTAAAATCCACAGAGTTAAGGGGGGAAAAAAGGGAAAAGATCCATTACTTTATCTTGTACTTTCAATGGACCTTCTACTCAAGTGTGATTTTGTAACATCTGTGTAGGTTATTTGGAAGATACGGATTTACTGTGGTATATAGATCCTCTCAATGTCAACACATTTCAGCAAACAACGTATATTTTTTTAAAAAATCACGTTAATATCATCCTGAGCTTACTACAACAGTCTAAGAATTGAGAATGCTGCCAAGATCACAATGGTAAGTTTTTCAAAATTCAAATTTTTGCTTGAAAACTCAAATTTTATCACTGATAACAAATAGTTGTTTTCCTGGAAGTGACAGCCTCACCTCTTTCTCTTCTGAGAAAAGATCTACCAAACACGTAACTCTGAACAGTATGTCTGCCAGCTGTTCTTTCAAGTAAAGATGGTCTTCCATGAAAAAAGTGTTTAGTTCAGCTTGCAGCTCAACTGCACAGTGCCTTCCTCAAGACAGACACAGTGTCCGGGTGTGCGGCAGCAAGGCCAACACGCCCTTCCCGTGTCATCACATTGGATATTGTTCACTGCCTCATCAAGGCCATTCTTCTGCAAAATGGCTTTTTTTTTTTTTTTTTTGAGACAGATTTTTGCTCTTTTTGCCCAGGCTGGAATGCAATGGCACAATCTCGGCTCACCACAACCTCCGCCTCCCAGGTTCAAGCAAGTATCCTGCCTCAGCCTCCCGAGTAGCTGGGATTACATGTGTGCACCACCACGCCCTGCCAATTTTGTAGTTTTAGTAGAGACATGGTTTCTCCATGTTGGTCAGCCTGGTCTCAAACTCCTGACCTCAGGTAATCCCCCTTCCTCAGCCTCCTAAAGTGCTGGGATTACAGGCATGAGCCACTGTGACTGGCCAGAAAATGGCATGCTTTTTCTTTTTGTGTGAGCACAGGGGTGAAGAACACAGTGATGATCAGTACAGTTTCAAGCCACTGTGCTGATTTGTGTTAAGATGTCAGCAGTTCTATCAGTAAAAATGTCAACATACTGGAAAAGGCAAATAACAACATTTTTTTTTTTTGAGAAGAGTCTTGCTCTACCAGGCACCACCATGCTCAGCTAATTTTTGTATTTTAGTTGAAACGGGGTTTTGCCATGTTAGCCAGGCTGGTCTCAAACTCCTGGCCTCAAGTGATCCACCTGCCTCGAGCAAATAACATCTTAACATTATTATCAGCTGAGTTCTGATATCACGGACCTTTGAAATGGTCATGGGGACCTGCAGAGATTTAAGGACTACACTTTGAGAATGGCTGTTCTAAGATACTTTTCCCCTGAGGCTCTCCATTGATCCAATGGGAATCTTCAGGAAAGCAACCGGCACAGATGAAAATGAGCATTTAATGGGGCAGTCCTATGCGGGGCTTGTCTCAGGCAAAGTTCTCTAAAGATTATTATTATGTGAAAAAATTGGCATTAAGTATAATGAAGTGATCCATATATATTAATAATTAGCTTTGTGGTTATAATGCTTTTACTATATATTCAATAAGTATAAATAAGCTTTAAAAAAATTTAAAATTTATATTTTTTTGAGACAAGGCCTTGCTATTTTGCCCAGGCTGGAATGCAGAGGTGCAAATACAGCTCTCTGTGCAGCCTTGACCTCCTGAGGTCAAGTGATCTTCCTGCCTCAGCCTGCTGAGTAACTAGGACTACACTAAACTTGGCTAATTTTTAAAATTTTTTGTAAAGACAGTCTCATCCTGTTGCCCAGGCTGGTCTCGAACTCCGGGGCTCAAGTAATTTTCCTGCCTCAGTCTCCCAAAGCACTGTGATTATAGGTGTGAGTCACCACACTCAGCCTGTAAGTAAACTTTTAATTTGAATCTGGATTGGAAAGAAAAAGACATTTCACCTTATAAAACTAATTAAACTACATTAATATTTTTCTATATTAGTGTTAATAACACAAAATTTACCTACCGAAGCCTGAGATCCTATCTGAATTTCAGAAATCTAAGTGGTTCTGGAGGCTGACATGAAGGGACTGTTTAAGCCCAGCAGCTCAAGAGAGCTTAGGCAACATAATGAGAACCCCATCTTTATTTAAAAAAAGAAAGGGAGGAAGAAATAAAAAAAAACTAAATGAGATGGCTGGGCATGGTGGCTCATGTCTGTAAACCCAGCACTTTGGGAGGCTGAGGTGGGAGGATCACCTGAGGTCAGGAGTTTGAGACCAGCCTTGCCAACATGGTGAAACCCTGTCTGTACTAAAAATACAAAAATTAGCCAGGCATGGTGGTGGGTGCTTGTAATCCGAACTACCCAGGAGGCTGAGGCAGGAGAATCTCTTGAACCCAGGAGGCGGAGGTTGTAGTGAGCTGAGATCACACTACTGCACTGCAGCCTGGGCCACAGAGCAAGGTTCTGTTTAAAAAAAAAAAAAAAAAAAATCTAAATAAGACTTACTTTTTTTTTTTTTTGAGACGGAGTTTCGCTCTTGTTACCCAGACTGGAGTGCAATGGCGCGACCTTGGCTCACTGCAACCTCCGCCTCCTGGGTTCAGGGAATTCTCCTGCCTCAGCCTCCCAAGTAGCTGGGATTACAGGCACGCGCCACCATGCCCAGCTAATTTTTTGTATTTTTAGTAGAGACGGGGTTTCACCATGTTGACCAGGATGGTCTCGATCTCTTGACCTTGTGATCCATCCACCTCGGCCTCCCAAAATGCTGGGATTACAGGCTTGAGAAGACTTACTTATTTTAACAGATCACAGGCAGAATTATGAAAACTCAACAGAATCTACCTAATTCTCCTTTCACAAAATATAGGAAGTGAGGAAATACTAACCTACCGTCTTGAAAATCACGCACTCATTTCAGACATACCAAATACTGTGACCATAAAAGCAGAATTTGATTCTAAAGATGAACACTGAGAAGGCAAAAACTGCACACAGGACTTGATTCTGACTGGCATGGAAGTTCAACAATTAACATTAATATTTGTTAATAATCATCAAGCATCTGTAATCTACACTACTTTAGATGATTTCTCTAGCCATTAAAACTTTTTTCTTTCTTGAGATAGAGGCTGTTTGTTGCCCAAGCTGGAGTGTAGTAGTGCGATCTCGGCTCACTGCAACCTCTGCCTCCCAGGTTCAAGCAATTATCCTGTCTCAGCCTCCTGAGTAGCTGGGATTACAGGTACCCACCACCATGCCTGGCTGATTTTTGTATTATCAGTAGAGACGGGGTTTTACCATGTTGGTCAGGATGGTCTTGAACTTACGACCTTAGGTCATTCACCCGCCTCAGCCTCCCAAAGTGCTGGGATTATAGGCATGAGTCACCATGCTCGGCCACCATTAAAACTTTTAATCTGGGGGTTGCAAATCTTTTAAGGGAAAAAGAGTAAATGTTTTAAATTGTGTAGGCCATATACTGTCTCTGTAACAACTATTCATTTATGCCTCTGTAGGGTGAAAGCAGCTGTGGATAATACACAAATAAATGGGTGTGTTAGAATAAAACTGTTTCAATAAAACTTTAACAAAAACACAATGGCTATAGTTTCCTTATCTGTTTATTTAACAAACTGTGTGTGGAGTGGAACAAATATGCTTATAGGCAAGAGTCTCAAAATATGTAATTTGAAAATATTTTTTTTGAAAAAGTGTGAGGATATGTAAATTTTTAAGCCAAACGAATCTTTATACTCTGAAACCAAAAAAAGCAGCCAAGAAGCCTCATTATCGCTGCCCATGAACCTAATTTAGAAAATTAGTCATATTCAAAAATCTAATAGATTGGGATACAGAAAAATGTATAGATGAAAAGAATTGATTTAATCCTGCGAGTTTTAGGGAAGTGTTGCATTCTGTGGTGCTCATTACCAAATATGTGACTTTGCACTTAAGTATGCTAAATGAAGTGCTGTAAAGTGAAATATCTTCTAACATCCCCAAGAGGTAGGAAGTACAAACAGTCATTTTGCAAATGAGAAACGTGAGATTTGGAGTAGGTAGATAACTTGCCCAGTCATCAGACTGTAAATAGCAGACCCCCACGTGAATGAATCCACTTGGATTCAAGGCCTGAGAAGTTAATGATGAGATTCTCCTGCCTCCCAGTACTGGACTATTCTGCAGTAGTTAGCAAATTTAAAATGGAGGGCCTCAGATGTTGTGATGCGGGGTACATGTTTTTTCCTGTAGGTAACTAAGGATTTCCTGTTATTACGCTGGGAATGACAGAGAAACGTTCAGGTGTTCTCACTGCCTAGTTTAATGTAACATCTATCAGACAGGTATGTTTTTCTTCTTTGGGCCTCGGCCCTCCTCTCTGTAAAAGGGGCTGGTCTGAGGCACCCTCTGTCTCTCAACTTCTGCATAATTGTGTTACTCACTTGTTTTCACTTTCAATGTATGTTTTATTGTTACAGAGTTCAAAATAATGACCAAGAAAAGTTTTCAGCCTTCAAGATGAAAAACATTGGTATAACATCTAAATAGTACTTTGTCTTATCAGATTTCTGAACGCTTTTCATAAAGAAAGTAAAGAATTACCAAAGTTCCTTAACATATTTTTTTAACTAATGAAATATCAAATGGTGATAGTAACTACTAACTACAAAAATCCTATTATCTATTAACTTTCCAGAAAAAAGACAGAATTAGAGTATTCATGGCAAGTAACCCAGTGTGTGAAAATAGCATCCTGTCAAAAGCCAATGGTATATAAAGACTTATTAATCTAGGGAAAGCATTACTCTGTCTAAAACCCCCAGCCAGAGCACAGCCCAGCAACTGTCAAAGGCCTGGGCTGACCTCTCCCAGGCGGGAGGGGCACCAATAAAGGATGTGAACATAAGTGGACAAGTAAGGTCTAGGAAGATCTTATTAAGGAAACAAAGCAACCGCAGAGTGCTTGCTTTATCAACAAACAACCCAGTCACCAGCTACGAAAAGAAAAAGGCAAAATTGTGCATTAAGTTCTCAACAAAAGAATACGGTCAGGTAGAAACAGACTCATTTTTAAATAAAGCAAAATGCAAAGCATCTGTGACCTAGCTTCATATTTTAATCCAGACTTGATCATTAGGGAGATCTCTGACAACCAACAAAGGAAAAACCTCCTTCAAGTTAGGCAGAACGGGAAAAGCATTTTAAGATGACATCTAATTCAACTGCTCATAGCTTAAAACAGCCCCTACTTGAAATACAAGTGAGGAAAGTGAGTACCCATGAGGGTAATACAAAAAGAGGAGCAAACAAACAAACATAAAAAAATTGGTGTTATAACTATTACTCTTAGAATAACATGAAATTTTATATTCTCCTCATAGCAAACAGCTGTCTAAACGTAAATCTCAAAAGTAAGAGTAACCCCAAAGTTGGGGTGAGGACGGTAGCTACCTTGGGCGGCGCTTCATCAGACCCTCCGGAGTCCCAGGACACTGTAGCCTGTCTTCTGGACTCCATCCTCATGCGTTCTTCTTGCTGAGCCTTCTCTTCCTCCAGGATTGTGCTAGAGAGACAACACATTGTCTTAGGAGAGCTGACAATCAGAGTTAGCACACACTAGACCCCACCCTGAGTTATCTAAGGAATACCAGTTGGCTAACAGTAGATGGTAACAATAAAGAAAGGATCCCATAGACAGGCGAAGGGAGGATCAGGTTTCTAACTCTTCATGAAATGATTCTAGAATAGCCTTGGTCCAAATGGGCAAGTCCATTTAAAGCACAGCCACCAGGTAAGAAAAAGACAGCTGGTAAGAAAAAGAAGTTGCAGAAAATGAAGGACAGGCTAAGAAGAAATGTTTGCATGCCAAACATCTGCTATTCTTGAGCAGAACAGAATTACCCTGAGAAATCCCAAGCAGCACTTTATCAAGCATATACATGTCTGAGGACAGATTCCTTTCACACATACTGTGATCACGCCAGCAGTTACGTGACCAATTAGCAATCTGGCCAATAATCACCCTAAATTGCTAAATACAATCTTCCTATCGTTCAGCTTAACCAGTGCTTTAACTGATCAGGAAAATAAGGAAAAATGTGATAGTATGTAAAATGCTTCTGAAAATACTACTTGCTTTAAGCTGGAAACCCCATAGTGGGTAACACTGCTACTTACCACTGCTTGACTACTCAGAAGCTATCTGAAGTCCCACATATGCTGCAGCCTCTGCAGTGACTGCTAGGCGGCTTCTTCATCTTGGCTGTTTGCCATCACATAAACCCCTCAGAATGCAGCCAAAGTGAGACTCTGCTAGTTTCCCATTCCACACAGATGCCCCAGGGCTCAGCAGGCAGCAGGTCTTTGAAACCTCCGTCCTAACTATGGCAAACAGCTCTTCCTACATTCCTACAGCTCCAGAGTTCTAATAATGACGCTCATTCAAAGTTTCTGGTCTCCTGGTAGATAGTGTGCAGTAAACAACCACCCAGAATTACTCAGGAAAGAGTGACATCAGTGCACCAGACTCTTTCTAATCTGGGAATTTGCTCAACTGTTTAAAAAGACATTCCTTCTTGGTTGGAGGCTAGAGTGTGCTGCTATTTCTCACATAACTTAACTTACACAGTCACCTTCTGAGTCAGGAAAAGAGACAAAATTTATTTCATAACTGCCCCAAGTCAGCAAATCATCACTACAGACGTTAAGACTCTTTTTATCCCCAAACAAAAGGGAGTGTCTGCCTCAAGAAGTGATCACATCAGCATTTTACATAAAAGCTTTTAGTCAAAAGTCTTACTCCATTCTCAAGACATGGTTTTGGTTTCTTTCTTGCTCTGATTAGGTGATCATGGCTCAGCAAACACCCCAAAACTTTTCATAGCATTTAAAAATTGTGCAGCAACCTTGACAGACAGGCGAGATGTTCACTGGGTGCCAGAACTGTTGGGAACCTGGTCCCACGTGCCAGGCCCAGGTGAGCCCAAGTAAGTGGTACAGGGAAGTTTGGGGCCAGGTCTGGGGAATGAGCACAGGGGTCCTGAGAGGGCCATTCTCTCTGCCCTGCCTCTCCAATCTGAAGAGCCTTCCCCTCAGCTGCTGAGAGGATTAAGGGAGATGGTGGCTGTGAGAGCATCTGCTGTAAGTGTTAGTTGTCATCAGTGGGTATTTCTAATGGCATTTATTTGAGGGCTGCTCATTCAGCAAGTATTTGCTAACTTGCTAAGGTCTTTGAGGTGCTTTGTCTAGGAGAAAAGAAATACTCAAAACCCTGAAACAGGGCCAGGCAAGTTGGCTTATGCCTGTAATCCCAGCACTCTGGGAAGCTGAGGTGGGAGGATCGCCTGAGCCCGGAAGTTCAAGACCAGTCTGAGCAATACAGCAAGATCCCATCTCATAAAAGATTAAAAAAAAAAAAAGCCAGGTATGTGCCAACTACTGGCCAGCTACTTTGGAGGCTGGCCAGCTAGTCGTGCCAGCTACTTTGGAGGCTGAGGTAGGAGGATGCTTGAGCCTGGGAAGTGGAGGCTGCAGTGAGCCAAGATAGCACCACTGCTCCCCAGCCTGGATGACAGAGCGAGACTTGACATACACACACACACACACACACAAAAAAAAAAAAGAAGAAAGAAAGAAAGAAAAGAAAAAACAATCAAAAAATAAAACCCTGAAACAGGAAAACCCTGAAACAGGACATGAATGTTATGACTAAGCAGTAGAGAAGAGCTTGGCCTGGTACATTCTAGCTGCAGAACCAAGGGGGAGAGGGCACTGTCTCAGGCCTTGGGGGAAGGTTAGGGATGAAGAGTCCCAGCATCCCAGCATGTTACAGTTATAGAGTCATACCAAGCACATAATGCTTGTGTGCTTTTGGTCATGTAATGAGCATTACATGATCAAGGCACAGCAATGTTTTCTGTCCATTTATGTGAAAATAAATACATTTATATTTCAATTTTTCTTATGTGTTTAAATTTATGAGTAAAAAAAACCCACCTTTTGTTATACTTTGAATGAAACAGTGCCTGGCACATAGCTGACACTTAAGTATTTGCTAAATGTACAAATACTGTGTATGGATAAAATATGGGCATTATCATGACCTATTAGATGTTTAACTTAGCTGAGAAAATTCAGGGATCCTTAGTGGTTGAAAAAAAACAGAGTTGGAAAACAGCAAGGCTCAAACTCAAAGAGTTGGAGTTACGCTGAGATCAGGATTAAATCCTGCTATAGAAAGGTTATATGACCATGGATCACTCTGTCCCTCCACGCTACCTAATTACCTATCTTGAAGGGTTGTTGTGAGAATCTACATGAAAATTAGACAACCTATGTGACAAGCTCTGAAATGCAAGAAGCTTTTAAAAATGTAAAGAACTATTAGAAATTCCCCATCAAATAATATCCTTTGTGCTAATGGCTACCATTCGAACAAAGAGCTATAAGTCTTTTTCTTTCTTGTTTTTGGGGCGGACTCTCAATCTGTTGCCCAGGCTAAGTACAGTGGCACAATCTCAGCTCACTGCAACCTCCGCCTCCCAGGTTCAAGCAACTCTCCTGCCTCAGCCTCCCAAGTGGCTGGGACTACAGGTGTGTGCGCCAACAGGCCTGCCTAATTTTTTTGTATTTTTAATAGAGATGGGGTTTTACCATGTTGGCCAGGCTGGTCTTGAAATCCTGACCTCAAGTGATCTGCCTGCCCCTGTCTCCCAAAGTGCTGGTGCCTGGCCTCCCACCTTTTTTTTTAAAGGAGATGGAGTGGCACTACATTGCTCAGGCAGGTCCTCAACTCCTGGGCTCCAGAGTAGCTGGGACTACAGACTTACGCCATCACGCCTGTGCAAACATTTCAAATGAGTTAAAATCCAAGTAGAGCTTGAGATACAAAGGAGCAACCATGTCTTTTCACAAATCCATGTAATCACCTATAAAGTGTTAGCAATACAACTATTAAGACTGGCCATCAATCAAACCAACAAGAATATGCCTGCTAAAACAGATGCTAATAAACAATGCCTCTGAACTTGACAAATATAAAGCCATTACAACTTTAAGGAATAGGAGCTGATACTTTGATAATGAGCTAGTACAGCTTCACCTGGTCCTGATCATTTACCAATGAAAATGTGGGAAGGTATACCTTAACTTTCTAGATTATAAAACGCCAGTAAATCCACACCTCAAAAGGCTGCTAAAGGAGTTAAAAATATGTATTTCTAAAAGCGGGGGCATGTGCACACACAGGTGGGTACCACCACTGCTTTTAAAAGTGAAGTCATTAATCTCGCTTCACTTCCCTTCTTCCTCTACTACACCCCTTCTTCCTTTATGTCCCAGTAACTTCCCTGAACTCACTGTGCTCTCCCATGCCTCTTCATGTTGTGTCTCTTGCCTGGAACAACTTTCTCTCCTTTATCTGGCCAACTTTTACTTGTATTTCAAGTGTCAAATAGTAGTTCCTGTAGAAAATCTTCCCTGAAGCTCCTTCCTCCCTTTAGGCTGAGTTACATCACTCTCCTACTTTTTTCCAAAGCAACAAGTGCCTAACTTGTTCTTAACTCTTGCCAAAAGACATTGTAAATATCTGTTTGCTTGTCTTTCCCATTAAGCCAAGAGTTGTTACCTGAAGGCCCATTTTCAAATGCTCAGAATTAGACCCCGAAGCATAATATGCATTAATAAGTGACAGGTAGGCCGGACACGGTGGCTCACACCTGTAATCATAGCACCTTGGGAGGCCAAGGTAGGTGGATCACAAGGTCAAGAGATGGAGCCCATCCTGGCCAGCATGGTGAAACCCCATCTCTACTAAAAATACAAAAATTAGCTGGGCATGGTGGCGTGCACCTGTGGTCCCAGCTACTTGAGAGGCTGAAGCAGGAGAATTGCTTGAATCCGGGAGGCAGAGGTTGCAGTGAGCCAAGATTGCGCCACTGCACTCCAGCCTGGCGACAGAGCAAGACTCCATCTCTGAATGAATCAATGGTAAATGGGTGAATAAAGCTGTATCAGTGGAGCAAGTCTACTGACTAGTGAAGAGCACATGATTAAGCTTCTTGTTCTCTTTTTAAGTTTATTTTTATTTTTATAGAGGCAAGGGTTTGCTATTATTGCCCAGGCTGGTCTCAAACTCCCTGGCTCAAGCAGTCCTCCTGCTTCGGCCTCCCAAAGTGCTGGGATTATAGGCATTAGCCACTGTGCCCAGCCAATTTGTTTTTCTTTTTTTGAGACAGGACCTCACTCTGTAGCCCAGGCTGGAGTTCAGTGGTGCAATCACTCACGGACTCAGGTAATCCTCCCACCTCAGCCCTCTGAGTAGCTGGGACTACACATGCATCATGAGGCCTGGCTGATTCTTTTTTATTTATTTATTTTTTCTGAGACGAAGTCTCACCCTGTTGCCCAGGCTGGAGTGCAGTGGCACAATCTCAGCTCACAGCAACCTCTGCCTCCCGGGTCCAAGCGATTCTCCTGCTTCAGCCTCCCGAGTAGCTGGGACCAAGGCGTGTGCCACGACACTTGGCTAATTTTTTGTATTTTTAGTAGAGGCGGAGTTTCACTGTGTTAGCCAGGATGGTCTTGATCTCCTGACCTTGTGATCTGCCCTCTTCGGCTTCCCAAACTGCTGGGATTACAGGTGTGAGCCACCACGCCCGGCCCGATTCTTCTTTATTTTTTGTAACAATTAAATAAATAAAAATCTCACTATATTACCCAGGTTAATCTTGAACTTCTGGGGTAGAGAGATCCTCCTGCCTCAGCCTCTCAAAGTACTGGGATTATAGTTGTGAGCCACTGTGCCCAGCCTGTTCTCTCAATTGGCCAAACAGGAAAGGACTTGCAGGCAACTTTTTTCAAGATGGTTACTGAGATGAGGAGACCAATCAGAGACCAAGGGCAAAGAAGGCCTAGCTGGCCTGGGAGAGAAGCACATCCCTGGAATTGGATACAATGAGCTCTAAATTTCTCTTCAAGGAATCAGTATGTCAGTATGTTCAGCTCTCTTATTCTTTAATTATCTATTTTTAAAGTTTAACTTCCTTGTAATTCCAGTAAACAACCTTCTCCACTGGTTCTAATCAGTAGTTCACATCTGTTCCCCCTCCCACCAGCTCCATCCTGACTCATCCAGGTCACCTAGGAGACCCTGGCTACCTGCTCTGACCTGCCCGTAACAGTCCTTCCTGCCAAAACACCCACCCTGCCACTCCGGCTGGGACCCCTGCTCTTTTTAAAATAGCCCATTGGGAGGAGTCTAGCTTGTGCAGTCTAACCCTAGCCAATAGGGGAACAATATAGGAGTAGGCACGACCCCCATCAGGCATAAGTATCCCTTTCCCCCTTGTCCAAGCGTGCGGTGGCCATCACTGCTCCGTCTGTGCACTGCACCCTTCTACAGAAGTAAACTGCCTTGCTGGGAGGATTTATCTTTGAGTGTTATTTCTTTTGCAGCATCAAAATTTTACTTATAACACTGGTTAGTGGTTTTACAGTGCCCTGTTCTCTATCACTTGACCCTGAAGATAAACACTACAACCTCAGTCAGAATTTCTTAAAAGTTTTAGTTTTAAACAGATAAAAATTCCATAAAAATCAAGAAAAAAAATTGAGAAAAACAGTATCTTTTCTCCTACTCCTTCAAATAATTAAAATACAGGCAAACTAAGAGAAGACTAAGTGAGAGATATTCTTTAAGGCAGTAAGAACTCTATTTTAAATGGGTTCTCTTCAGACAACTTTAGTTCACACAGATTGCTGTGTGAAAAGGGCCACTCTGATCTTAAAGCTACTTACTGTTTCCCCCAAGAATCTCTAAAAGGGCCCTGTGAAGTCCCTTGCCTCAAGGAGACCCTCTCAGGCTCCATTTACCCTGATTTTTCTAACCACATACACTTTCCCTATTCTCTGATCTACTGAATTTACTGTCTGAATGTTTCATTTCAGCCCTTAATCACATATTGCCATGTTGTGGGATTTAGGTTGTAAGCTCCCTACAGTTGTCAGACAGGAATCTAATTTCTCTTGTAAGCTAAATATCACTTGCATATTATAGACACTTCAATATTTCTTTAATTAAACATGCCACACTTGTTCCTCAAAGAACATAATGACAACTGGGAAACAGTGCCTTCAATTTCACTACTTCATTCTCATACCAAAAATAGCATGTCCAAAGGCTTCTGAGAAACCATAATTTGCTGCTGAGAGTAATCAAGAACATAAATAACTCATAAAAATATCTGTTTTTACAATGGGAAGACTAGTCCATAGATGGAGTAAGAGGGCACAAGGAGACAGTACTGAACTTTTCTCTTTACAGCTGTTGAAGCATCCAGAATAACAAACTAGAATGTGCAGAGTATCAAGGAGGTCAAATTGAAGCATATTTTCCCAAACTACAAATATTTTTAGTAGCAATACATTCCATCTGAAAGCTCTTAGCTGCCTAATGTGAACTGGCAACAAATGAGCCCTTATGTTTTTCCCAGAATGGTAGTTTTGAAGTCTGAAACTCGCAAATAGATGGAACAATCAAAGCTGAGACTTGCCATTTAACAAACATTAGCACAACTGATAATTACACTTTGTTGATCCATGAGCACCACTGAGGAACAGAATACTGAAGAGTGGAAAGGAGTACTTTATTTAGTGTTAATTTTATTTTTTATTTTT
>CM052663.1:86535219-86582070 GCA_028533165.1 Leontopithecus rosalia
ATTTTATAAAATAGACTTCAAAGCAACAAAGATACAGTGGTAAAAGGATCAATGCAACAGTAACAGCCAATGATCCTAACACACAGATACATAAGACCCATAAAGAGATTTAGACTCAATGAGACAGAAAATTAATAAGGATATCCAGGACTTGAATTCAGATCCGGAACAAGTAAACTTATTATATATGTATAGCACTCTCCACTTTAAATACACAAAATATACATTCTCCATTTTAAATACACAAAATATTGATCAGCCATTATTAATAACCATTCTTAGAATTAAGCAATACTCCTGTTCTCTCTCCCTCTTTTTCTTCCTCTCCTTCTCTTTTTTTCTTTAAAAAAAAAGATAAAAGTGTTAAGTGACTGAAGAATAACACAATCAACAAATACTCATTTTACAGGCATGTATTAAGTGCCTAACAAAAAAAAAAAAAGAAAAAAAAGTTAAATGAAAGTAACAATTAGAAAATGTTGTCTAAAAATGTTCCTTTAAAGGGTGAGCATACTTAAAAAAAAGAAAAAGAAAAAGATGATACAGATGTCACTCATATCTCTGGCATTCATCAAAAGTTTGTAACATTTTTACTGTATGCACCATTGCATACATCAGAGGGAGGATTTGGAACATGGCATATGTGAACCTGGAGTTCAGCAGGGTGCTTTGTAATTCAGTATTACGTGTGCCTGTTTGACCTGAAGTTCCCTGAAAACAGTGTCTCTTGTGGGGCATTCATTGACAGTATGGTCTCAAGGTTCTAGATCATTTTTCCAAATGAAAAAGTGATCAAAAAAACTTTACCAGCAGTCACATAGCGATAGTTTAGCCTGTTATCAACACCCTTTTTGTAATAAGAAAAATAAGTCCAAGGTTGAATTTCAATAGCAGGTCTTTTTTCTGCAGCTGAAGATATATTTTCAAATTATGATGCTGGATTGATAGAAAGCATCATTTCCCTTAGAACATTCCTGTGGTTACCATTATCAGATCATCCCTTGGAGAAATGTCATACATGAAAAAGGAGTATATTTATAAAAGTTGGAAATAAAATCACAGATTGGGCACGTGTTCCTAGAAGCATGCATTCTAGCTCAGTAGATTCACAGCACTGTAATCTTCTCTATGTATGCATTTATTTAATTTTACCCATTCTTATGATGTTGTTTGGCAATGCTATATAAATCAAGACTTTTTTTTTAATTTGTCAATTGGACATTTAAGGGGAAGCATCGAAAGAGGAGAGATTGTGTGAAAGAGCTGAAACCTGGTAACCCAAGGCAGTGAACCAATACTCCTAGATTTGAAACTAGCCAGGACAAATGAAACCCCTACTGTGTCTCTAAAAAAAAAAAAAAGAATTTCTGAAACATGAAATTTGTCTGAAAGGGTAAGTTACTTGCTTTGTGGATTACACAGCTAATAATCAAGGCCTTGGGATCTGAACCCACATCAATTAGACTTCAGAGTTTTTTCTAATTATGTCATGCCATATCCTGTTCTATTTGAAAGCTCTTTCCTTTACCTAGCTATCTATTAGGGCATTAAATGGTGATTAAGAATCAACAGTAAGTAAATAGAAGAAAATAAGAGCACATACTTGATCAAGTTATTGTTACTTATAGGAGACAAAGAGGTACATAATCTTAACAGGGCATTTCCTCCAAAGTAGTTTCTAATTTAGCAGAGATAATATGTGTACAAGTCTATTCACAGGATCAACATGAGTGTTATGACAACGAAGAGAATCTGTGTAGGGAAAGGACAGAAAGGAAAAAGGAAGGCTTCAGGGACATTTAAAGTGGACCTTGAGGGTTAGGTAGGATTTCAACTGGAGAAGAAAGTATAAGGATAAGGCATTCTGGGTAGAAGGAATAACAACAAGAAAAAAGGAGAGTGGAGTGGAGGGAAGTGCCATTCATGTTGAAAACAGTGAATAACTTTAAAATCCGAATAAAGTAGTTTAAGTAAGTAGCAAAGAATACATGACTGCCACACTTTTACACCAGCTAGGAGGAACTGCAATAACCACAGAGCGGGAGAATAATAACCTTAAAGTAGGCGGGAAGGAACAAATGAGACACCAAAAAAGCAGAAGCTACAGAAGACAAAGGATCAAACTTTAAAGTCTTGAGATAGTCAGGAAGGAGGTTAGATCCCAGAATAAAGGGGTAAGATAGAATTTTAGATACTCAGGGTTGAGGGACCAGGTGTTTACTGTTTAATGTCATTTACATGAAAGAAATGAATGAGATGGCAAAGGGAGAGAGAGAAGAGAAAGAAGGAAACAGACAAAATATCCCCCTGTGAGGAAGTAAGAGACAGCAAAGGAGAACAAAAAGGAAGAGTGATAGAAGGAGCTGGCCAATCAGAACCAATGGACCCTTATAAAAGGTGTGCCCAGAAGCTGATGCACAGCAGATATCAGACTATTGTCAAATGAATTAAAAGGAGTCTGATGAGGAGATGGTCAGGTTATAATGTTTATTTTGTGTAACATATGAAATATAATTTTAAAGAATACAAAAGTTTTAGAAACACTCACCGAACATCCATACGTCACTAGCTGAGGTAAAACGTCGAAAATTGATTGACTCTGGAGCCATCCATTTGATAGGCAATTTTCCTTTGGAAGCTAGAAGATAATTTTAGAAAATAAATTTTCCTGTATCTTCTTAAGAATCTAACAGAGCTAGCTGAGATTTTCAGTATCAAAGGGAAAACCCTTAACTATTTGACTCCTTGGACCTTCCATTTCTTTGGCAGAACTACTTTTCATTACTTTTCATTTCCTGGATGTTTTGAGGTCACTTAGGGGTGAGGAATGGTTAGATGGTAGATAAATAAAACTCTAAGATCTCTCCGTCTATGAAGAGGGAGAGAACAGGGAGAGAGAGCAAACCCCGGTTTACCAGACATATTAGCATGCAGCTCTGCTACATAAGATTCCACAATTAACAGAAGAGATCCTTATCTGTAGGTTAGAACACTTGCTATATACATGTCCTATTATTAATAAACATATATAGTCAACCCTCACTGGTGATAGTTATGTTTTATAAAGTTGTTGCAAACACAAAACCCCTGCTCTCAGGAGAAATATGTACACATATATTCTTATCTCACATAGATTACAATTTTAACTCATAAAACAACTCATTCTGGTAGGTTCTGTTTCCTTTAGAAAAGGAAGCTCAGATGTGTTAAGTGACTTGCCCAAGGCTGCTCCACTAACAGGTGCCAAAGTTGGGATTCAAACCCCTCCAACCATCAGTGCCTGAGCTGTTGGCTCTGCTGTGTGCCGTCCCCTGCTAGCCCTGACCATGTCTTCCCTCCTCTGGCTGAGACAGGAGGGAGAGACTGCAGCCGTGATGGACTTCAGCTGGATATGTGCATATTAGGGAATACTCAAATTTTTTGTTGCTCTGTACATGTCCTCAAATGTATGAAAGCATCTTGAGTGTTGATTTGGGGAATTACAAACCTAAGTTAGATACTAAGTGAATGCACCAATGCAGACTCCACAAAAGGTCAGGCATGTGAAGAGCAGGAAGGAGCAATGGATGAGAAGGACTTCTCCAGGGAAGCCTGAAATCAGCTCTCTTTTTCAGGCCTAAAAGTTTTCTTTGTGCCACAAAGGAAAACCACTCAAAACCTTAGTAAACATTTCCTCAATTGCTGAGTTCTCAAGATGAACAATCCAGAGTCCTTTTCTTCAAGGAATTCTCATTCTAAAAGGCATACAGAAGTATACTCAAATTTGGTACAAGGTGTAACAGAGATAGCTAATATATGCCACATGCCCTGAAAGTGCAGAGGAAACAGTGACTGAGAAGAATGGCCAGGGAAGGCTGCAGGGAGAGGATATAAGAGCAGAAGGGGTTGCCCAAGGGAGCAGGGCACAGGAACAGCACCCTGATTCAGAAGAGCATGAAGCATGAGCAGCTGGCTCTGCTAGCATGTCAAGGGTCTGGACTTTCTTCTGAAAGCAATGAGTTGCCTCTGAAGATGATGAGCATTCCTAGAAAGAGCATTTTGAAGAATCTCTAACCTTTTGGAGTTTGTACTTATTTCTATAGCCTAATAGAATGTGTACTTATTAACCTTTCTAAGGTATTTGTGTGAAATTGTCAACTGCTTGTTTAAAATGCTGTTCAAATGACATGAAAATTTGGATATCATACTATTTGAAATTTAGTTCTTTATTGGAATTCTAGGACTTGGACCAATTAAGATTGAAGCTGGATATAAAATGTATTTAGAAATAGTGAAAAATTGACTTAGTCTTTTTTAAGTTAAATGACTAAATAATTAAAATGAATAAACAACTAATTTTCTTTTCAGATATCAAAGGATCATTGCTAAAATAGTGACAGATAGCTGGGCACAGGTGGCTCATGCCTGTAATCCCAGCACTTTGGTGGGCTAAGGTGGGAGGATCGCTTGAGCCCATGAGTTCAAGACCAACCTAGGCAACACGTGAGACCTCATCTCTACAAAAAAATAAAAAATTAGCTGGGCATGGTGACGTGTGCCTATGGTCCCAGCTACAACGGAGGCTGAGGCAGGAGAATGACTTGGGCCCAGCGAGGTTGAGGTTGCAGTGACTTGTACTCACGCCACCACTGCACTCCAGCCTGGGTGACAGAATAAGATCCTGTGTTTAAAAAAAATTTAATTTACAAAATTAAAAATGGATTTTAAAAATAAAGTAGTGACAGGCAATAATATACAAAAGATATATGGAAAGAGAATAGTTAGGAGATTAAAATAAGAGACTAGATTTGCATGTGAAAATCTGGGCTCATTTGGCTGCAATATAAAAATCAAATACACTGAGAAAGAAACTGGCCTGTGTAAAATGATCATCATAATTAGTAGCATTAATAGCACAATATAGATTTATCTAAGTCTTAGCTAAAGTTCTAGGAATATGAAAATATTACTCAGAAAAACAGTTTAGTAATACTTTGAGGAACCAATTCAATGTGATTCCAAGATTGGCAAAATTAAAGACAATTGACACGAGCTAGATATCAGTTAAAAAAACAAATGGAGGCTAAGCACAATGGTTCCTGCTATAATCCCAGCATTCTGGGAGGCAGAGGCAGCAGAATCTTTTCAGCTCAGGATTTTGATCAAAGACTGGCCTAGGCAACATGGCAAAACCCCGTCTCTACAAAAAATTAGCCAGGCATGGTGGCACATGCCTGTAGTACCAGCTACTTGGGAGGCCAGGAGGGAAGGACTGCTTGAGCTCAGGAGGTCGACGCTAAAGTGAGCCGTGTTTGCGCCACTGCACTCCAGCCTGAGTGACAATGAAAGATCTTGTCTCAAAACAGGCAAACAAAAATCCCACAAAACTAATGAAATCAAAGTTGCTGGAGTTAGCAGCCTGAATATTTTTAAGTCAGGTCCCCTTCACTGAGACAATCCATACAACCAGCTGCACCTGGTGTAGGATGATGGTGTGCCTACTGATTAAAAGACATCTGAGCTAATTTGAATTTCTGGCTATTACAAATACAACTGCAATGAACATTTGAGTACGGTTTTGTGTACAAGTTTTTGTTTCTTTAGAAGAAATACCCAGACGTGCAATTCCTGGGTCATAGGATACTTGCATGCTTAAGTTTTAAAGAATTTGCAAAACTCTCTTCCAGAATGTCTCTACCATTTTACATTCCCACCAGAAATTTAGTTTCTCTGCCTCTTTGCCAGCATATTCTTTAACAAATTGACAGGTCTGTATTGTAATCTCATTGTTCTTAATTTGCATTTTCCTAATGGAGACAGATGTTCAACATCTGCAACTTCACACGCTTATGTGCAATCCATATATCCTCTTCATTAAAATGTCTCTTCCTGTTTTTTACCCATTTCTAAGTGCACTCTTTGTGTCTTTTTACTAAGTTTTAAGAGTTCCTTTTATAGTCTTGATATTAGCTCTTCGTCACATATGTGGTTGGCACGCATCTTCTCCTACTCTGTAGCTTCTCTTTTCATGCTTTTAACAGGGTCTCTGGCTGAAAAAATATTTGTAATTTTTGTGAGGTTCAGTTGATCAACTTTTTCCTTTTATGAATCCTTGTTTCTGGTGTCAAGTCTAAGGATCCCTGGGGCCTAGCCCTAGATGCCAAATATTTACTCTTAGGTGTTTTTTTTCTAAAAATTTAATATTTTGTAATTAAGTCTATGGTCCATTCTGATCTAATCTGAAATGGGATTTAGAGGTCTATTTTTTCCCTAAGGATATTCAACTGCTCTAGCACCATTATTGAGAAGGCTGTTGCCTCCTCCATTGAGTTAATTTTATATCTCTGTCAAAACTGAGGGGAGCATATTAGAACATACTGTTTTTTAGAAATATGTTAAAGATTCCAAGCCTATTTCTTAGGTACTGCTCTGATTCCTTACCTTTGTAGTAAGTACTATCTTCCATATATCGGGATAATCCAAAGTCTCCTAATTTTACACAATCATTTGCGGACACTAGAACATTCCGAGCAGCAATGTCCCTGGATAAAGAAGAATTTGAGACAGTAAGACTTAACATAAGAAAAACAAATGTACAAGCTCATACATAAAGACATACCAATAGGCACTTTGAAAGACAGCTTATACAAAGCAAGTAGATTATATGATATTTATTACAAGATATATATATCATTAATATATATACACACATGCACACAAAAATTTACTTCATATATATTATTTTTGCCAAATATTTATCCATTAATACAATCATTTTGAAAGATGGCAAAGTATATTCTAAAATAATGAAAATCCTTATTACTGGTTCATAAAACCATATTACCAACTGCATTAACTGATAGACCAAGTGACATACAACTGGGTCTCTAACACTGCCATTCCTAAAGAGATACCATTCAATAAAAGTTGCCTTCTGAAAACTTGTATATGATTTTGCTGATGCAGTTTATTTTTTTAGTCTTAGTTTTTCTTTATTTTTTTCTTTTTTTTGGATGAATTTTCTTTTAATGTCGGGTAACAAAACACCAACTCGATATAATACTTGGTAAACAAATTTTAATGGCCTTTACTTGCATTCAGAGACCTAAGGCTATAAATAGAAATTCTGCAGAATGCCAGCAGATGTCACTCACAAGGCAGGGGTATCCTGTAAAGTTCCAGGACAATATTTGTTTTAGAGGCCACTGCCACATGTTCACTGCTCTGCTGCCAAGGACAGGTTCTCAATAATGTTTGTGTACGGAATAAATGACCTAAAAGTATCACAATATGTTTTAAAATCCATGTGTGTAAAAATCCTTTAACTGTGTATGAACATGCCATGGCAATTCACTCTGGTAGGACACAACGCAGCATGACTTGCTATTAACTGTGTACAGTAGCTTCCAAAGGCACACACAGAATACAATGTTGGAGAATTGGTACAAAATGGTACCAAAGGGGTCCCTGGACTAAAAGGGTCTAAATGGGTCCCTGTTAAGTGACCACTGCTTTTCAGAAGGCAACTTAACAGCTTTATAATCGTGCCTTACCTGTGTACAAATCTTTTGCTCTCTAGATATGCAAGAGCTGTGCTAAGCTGATAGGCATACAGGATCAAAGATGCTAGATCCAAACTGTATTTCCTTACTTGCAAAAATGACCTCAGCTTTCAGAACAATGGCCAAAAGAAGAAAAAAAAAGAATTAGTGATAGTGAATTGAAATCAAAAGCAAAAAAGCTACATTCAACAATAATGCTGTTTCAAATGCATTTTTAATAATATTAGAATGGCTTCAAGTCTCTTCTAATAAAGCATAATGAATGAAACATTTAAACCCTGGATTCAGATTTAATTTTTATTTGAAATCCTATCATAAAATTAAAATCTTTTTGACTATAAATTTAATAAAAAAAGAGATATGCTACAAGGGAATGAATAAAAGCACAGTAAAAATTATTGCTAAATAATAATAATTAGAAGACAAAAGATCTAGTTACTATTCAAACAAGGCTAATGCACAGTTAATTTATCTTCAACTCAAAGCTTACTGTGGCTCTGGGAAGGTGAGAGGATAGTGTAATAAGTAAAAAGCAGAGGCAAGAAGGAATCTCCTCTCTTTTATTTCCTTCCCCATGAAGTTTTGGATGCAGAAGTGCAGAACAGTCATGTTGGGTATTTATCACACTGGGCTTACTAGTTCATGCTACCACTGACACCATTAATAGAGGTAAATGCTAACATGGCAAAGAAAGGCAGACACATTTTAATACTCTAATTCTAAATAATCAATTGATGAGAGAAATATTTAGCCATATTTTTTGAGCCAGAAGAATTAGCAAACTCTCCAAAAGCAAAAGCAGAAAAATACCATCAACAAAAAATTATGCATTATGTACTCCATTTGATTTGGTAATGTAGGGTGGAGGAGGAAGAGATGTTCAGCAGATGAACTCACACAGCGCTTCCCCCACCCAGAGTTTGATTCAGCAGGCCTGGGGTGGGGCACAATTATCTGTGTAATGAGTTTCCAAGTGCTGGTGATGCACTGATTTGTTTCTGTATTCTAGAGAAAGGGAGAGCTATTCACTTGGTTACTAACATTTTTAAAAGAAACTATGGCTGGGTGTGGTGGCTCACACTTATAATCCCAACACTCTTTAAGGCCAAGGCAGGAGGATCACTTGAGCCTAGAAGCTCAAGACCAGCCTAGGTAGCAAAATGAAACCTTATCTCTATAAATAATTTAAAAATTAGCCAGGCTTGGTGGCATGTACCAGTAATCCCAGCAACTTGGGAGGTTGAGGTGAGAGGATCGCTTGAGCCCAGGAGGTCGAGGCCGTAGTGAGCTGTGATTGTGCTACTATACTCTAGCCTGGGCAACAGAGCAAGACCTTGTCTTTCAAAGCAAAGATGCCACAAAGAGAATTCCCAAAAAGATTACTGCACAGGGAGATGCTTTGGGAATTTATGAAGATACTATACCCATATTCTCTGAACCAAAACCATAATGACACACATCCTAAATCAGATCTCTCCTGAAAATCCAAGATATAAACTGTTTATATTTCCCTTTCTTAAGCAAAAGATATCAAACACTGAGTACAGAAGGTAAGGTTTGGGGATCACAGTACCTCTCCAAGTGTGCAGAGCTCCATGATTATCCAGACAGGATTCTCTGTGATGACTCCAATCAGCTTCACGATATGAGGATGGTCAAACTGACGCATTGTTACTAGGGAAGAAAGTTCTCCATAGTTATTCTTTTGAAAAGTCTTTCAGCTTTTCTGAAGACTAATTCAATTAAGACACAAGGCTGGCAATGGGGGAACTTTAAACTCAATTCCATAGGTCAGTTCAGCTCACAAATGGGAATAAATTGGCACAACATGTTATGTCCTACTACTGAGGTTTAAGATAACCACTGTTAAGAAAAACCTTTACCTTCTGCACATGTGGTGGGGGGGTGGGGGCAGGCAGGGAAGAAGAAGAAAGAAGAAAGGGGAGGAGGAGGAGGAGGAGGGGAAGAGGAGAGGAAGGGGGAAGCAGATGGGGAGGAGGAAAATGGAGGAGGAGGGGGAAATGAAGGAAGGGAGGAAATGGAAGAGGGTGGGGGAAATGGAGGAGGGGGAAACAGAGAGGGAAGGAGAAGGGAGGAAGAAGGAAGGAGGAGGAGGAGGCAGAGAAGAAGAAAGAAGACCTTTTTCCCCCCACAAGGACAGATCTGACCTTGGGATAGCTTTTTAGGTCTTCTACAAATCTGCTAAGTAGGAGTGTGTATTTCATTTACTAGGCAACCACCTATATGGTAAAAATTACTCCTGACTGGCAAACTGCTGGGGGAGGAGGTAAAATAGGACTAAAACTACCTGGTGAAAAGTTACAGCTAGGAGATGCCCTGAGTGTGTGGACTATGGTAACCAGGTGTGTTTCTTGAAAGGCCCTGGAAGCCATACCCCATGGGGAACTCACAAAAGATTTCCAACTTTGACATAAAAGGTTGGTTCCTGAATCCACCACTGCTCTCTTGTCCTCTTAAATTTAACTGGTTGCTTTCAGGGCCCTAAAAAAGACTGTTTTGGCCGGGCGTGGTGGATCATGCCTGTAATCCCAGCACTTTGGGAGGCTGAGGTGGACAGATCACCTGAGGCCAGGAATTTGAGACCAGCCTGGCCAACTCAGTGAAATCATGTCTCTACTAAAAATACAAAATTAGGTGGGCGTGGCGACGCACGCCTGTAATCCCAGCTACTTAGGAAGCTGAGGCAGGAGAATCACTTGAGACCTGGAGGCAGACACTGCAGTGAGCAGGAATTGTGCCACTGCACTTCAGCCTGGGCAACAGACTGAGACTCCATCTTAAACAAACAAACATACAAACAAAACAACAACAAAAAAAAACCACAAAAAAACTGTTTACAGGACAGCCATGAGGACTTTCACATGAGAGAAATGCCAGCTGCTGCCTTTCTGGCATACTTTGTTTCTGGTCCTGTATTACTCTCAGGAAAGTCTGATACCAAACGTGGTCTATGGCAGTACATGAGTCTGATTGCCTAATGGAGCCAAGATGACCAACAGGGCACTGCATATATACGGATATCTCTATCCGTGGACATGTATGTTAAGGTTATGCATTTATACTTGTTACTTGCACAGTATATGGGGATTAGTAAGACACAGGACAGACTTCACAGAATTATAGCATCTCAAAACTGTAAGTGATTTTAAAGGTGACCTGGTGCAGTGGCTCCAAAAACACCTGATTTCACAGACTATAAAAATGAGAAAACAAATTTCTGATGCCAAGCAAGGAAATCAGAATAATAGAAGTAATTTTAAAAATATGATCAACATGTAATATTGTCAACATGTTAGAGAATAGCTGGTATTGACCATTGCGAGGAAAAATTGTAAAAGACTTTTTTTGTTTTTAAGACGGAGTTTCGCTCTTGTTACCCAGGCTGGAGTGCAATGACGCGATCTCGGCTCACCGCAACTTCCGCCTCCTGGGCAGGCAATTCTCCTGCGGCAGCCTTCTGAGTAGCTGGGATTACAGGCACGCGCCACCATGCCCAGCTAATTTTTCGTATTTTTAGTAGAGACAGGGTTTCACCATGTTGACCAGGATGGTCTCGATCTCTTGACCTCGTGATCCACCTGCCTCGGCCTCCCAAGACTTTGAAATGGGTCAAAAAATATTAGGGGATGTTCTGTCTAGTTCACTTATGTATTTTACAAGTTTCCCTCATATTCCAAAAAAAGGACCTGGTTGTGTTTTTAAACAAACACCACCAACAAAAACCCAAATAATATAAACACCCAGCACATAATCCAAAACATATAATTAAATCTCACCTTGTCAGATTCAGTTCATTGCTTATACTGTGATATTTCTGGATAAACATTAAGACACCCAGAATATTTACTATAATTATACTTTCGATTTACGATAAATAACTATTTGTTATAACTTTTGGTTTTATGTTATTCTCATGCATAATTATCAAGCCTTTCATATTTCCTCAGAAGTAATTATTAGAAATACAAAACAGTACAAAGCTAAGAGAATCTTGCGGCCACTAGGAAACTCTATCCAAACTGAAATAAAAACAAACACATAGAATAGTTTATCTGGTTATTTACTCATCTGGGGCAGAAAACTAAGGCCCAGGGGCTGCCAACTGCTTTCATAAATTAAATTTTACTGGAATATATTCTTGCTCATTTTTTTCTGTCCTGTTGTCGTCTGTGGATGTTTCACAGTACAATGACAGAGGTGAATACTTGGGACAGAGGCTGTATGGTCTGCAGAACCTAAAATATGTACTATGTGGCCCTTTACAGAAAAAGTTCAACAATTCCTGATCGAGGCCACATATATATATATATATATATATAAAACTGATTTTTGTAATGACAGTTCCAAAGTCCTACAAAATCAGAACACAGTAACTGTTCAGAATTTTAAGAAAAGATAACTAATTTTTAAAATTTGCAATTTTTGAAAATATAAAACGCACAAGAATACCCGCCAAGGTAAGGCAGACATGGTGTTGGGTGATGATGACTGATGTGGTCTGTTTTCTTGGCCTAGGTGCTCTGTAGAAATGAACTGTCAAGACAGAATTCCTTGGCCAGGCCTTCGCTTGTACTGAAGTCAAAGACACAGGAACAGGATTAAGGATGTTCTGAGACTTAATGTAGTCACCACATGGTTTACTCCATGATTATTCATTTATTGGACTGTTAGGTGGTAAATATTTACTAAAATGGAAAGCAGAAGGCATTCATTTGATGCACACATCAGGTAGGACACCAGAATGACAAACATCTACCGGGTGTTCTCTAGGTGTCAAGCATTGCGCAGGGCACCGAGTATGGAGTGGTGAGCAAAGCAAACATGGTCCTTATCCCCACGGAGCTGAAGGCCTAGAGGAAGAGACTGACAATAACCATTTGTAAACAATGTAGCTTTAATGAGGAACTCTTAGGAAGAAAAAGAACATAGTCCTGTGTGACAAATATGGTGGCGAGAAAAAAGGTTCTCTATTGGAGGTAATGTTTAAGCGGAGTCTGAAGCCTGAGATAAGGCAAGCCATAGGAAAGGAGGAAGAGAAACGTCACAGCTTGAGGGCAGGTAAGAAAAGGCTGGATGCACAAGATCCTCACTCTTTAAGAGCTTACATTTGGGAAAGATTCATGCAGAGCTCTATGAATAGAGCCTATTCATGCAGCACTCGTTCAAGGTAGCTTCTTCACTCAAAGGAATGGAGGTGGAGAAAATTATTTCTAAAGGCCAGGCACAGTGGCTCACGCCTGTAATCCCAGCTCTCTGTGAGGACAAGGCAGGCAGAGCCTAGGACTTTAGAACAGCCTGGAAAACAGCAAAAACCCGTCTTTCTAAAAAAAAAAAAAAAAAAAAATTAGCCAGATGTGGTGGTGCACACCTGTAGTACTATCTCTTTGCAGGCCTGAGATGCGAGGATCCCTTGCGTCTGGGAGGTGACACAGTGAGATTCGATAAAGACCGTGCCTCAAAAAAAGTTAACTGCTGCTAGCTAAAATCACCTGGGAAGAGTCCTTTTCCGAGGTTTCATCTTGAGTGAAGGTTTTGTTTAGTGTTTTTGGATTCAGGGTCTCATTCTATCACTCAGGCTGGAGTGCAATGGGGCATGATATTAGCTCACTGTTACATGGGCCTCCCAGGCTCAAGAGATCCTCCCACCTCAGCCTCCTAAGTAGCTGAGACTACAGGCATGGGCCACCATACCCAGCTAATTTTTTTAATTTTTAATTTTTTTTTTACAGAGATGGGGTTTTACCATGTTGCCCAGGCTGGTCTTGAACTCCTGGGCTCAAGCAATCCTCTTGCCTTGGTCTACCAAAGTATTAGGATTACAAGTGTGAGCCACTGTACCTGGCCTCTTTTTGGATGATTTATTCTTTTTTTTTTTTTTTTTTTTGAGACAGTCTTGCTCTATTGCCCAGGCTGGAATGCAGTGGCACAATCTCAATCTTGGCTCACTGCAACCCCCCACTCTGGGTTTCAAGCTATTCTACTGCCTCAGTCTTCTGAGTAGCTGGGACTACAAGTGTGTGCCATCATGCCCAGCTTATTTTTTGTATTTTTCGTAAAGACGGTGTCACCATGTTGGCCAGACTGGTCTCAAACTCCTGACCTTAGGTGATCTGCCTGCCTTGGCCTCCCAATACTGGTGTGAGCCCCCACACTCGGCCTGGGTGATTTGTTCTGATTTTGTAGCAGGCTAAGGGGAATGGTCATAGAGCCCTATTCCTTCATTAGTCTATGAGCTCCATCAGGGCAGGGACTGTGTGTGTCGTGCTCACCTCTGCATTCCCAGGGTCTGGGCAGCATCAAGATTAGGATTACTTATATATCTGCACCAATTCCAGTGCAGAGATGTGTAATGGCATAAGTACCAAAGTATAAAGGAAATGTACATCCACCTACCTTTATACATAAAATATAATTTACCTGGAAAAATCTGTAGACAGGTACTTGTACAAATTTAGACATTAACTTGCAAGGCAAAATAATAAACAAGTTGTCTCCTAAAAGTTAAAACATTATTTTTTTCATTTCTTAAGAGATAGTTTGGATCTCATAGACAGAAAGTTAAATGGAGTTCCACAGAAATTTCTAGACACTTACAGGCTTCTTGAAGAAATTTCTCTCTCACGCTGTCCGAAGTACAGTTTTTACATGTTTTAATTGCAACTGCCAAAGCTGGATTCTCCTGTGTTAGGGAAATTACAGAATCACACACACATGAAAAAAGATTTCCTATAATTAATCAACTCATGAAAAGCTGTCTGTTTTGCAACTATGTGGGTTATGGACCAGACAGAATCAGAAAAGCAAAATCTCAAAAATGAGAGGAATACTTAAAAACATTCAAAATAAAATCCCCTGAGAAAAATGGTCATGCACATGAAACATTGCATCAATTCATTTATTTTTTCATTGACAAACATGTATGGAAGATACGTGTTTCTGGTACTACTCTAAGTGCTTGGGATACACTGTTCAACAGCAGAGGCAGCAGTCCCTGTACCTGTCAAGCTTACATTCCAGAGGGGAACACAGACGATAAACACTGAATTAATTCCACAGTATGTTAGAAGGTAACCGTGTTATAGAAAAGGGAGAGAGCAGATCAGGATATGAAGACAGGAATGGAGGCTGCTATATGAGGTAGACCTCACTGAGCAGATGAGACAACAGCAAACAAACGAAGGAGGGAGGAGAAAGAGCTGGTTAAGGAACAGCAGGGTGCTCAAGGAACATGAGGAAGCCAGTGAGGCTGGCACACAGGGTGGAAGGAAGGAGGGTGAAGATGATAGAGTCGGAGAGGAACGAAGGGGCAGACCACAAGGGGTCTTCAAGGCCAATAGAAAGATGTGGCTTTTATACAAGTGCAATGGAGAGCCAAGGTAGGGTTTGGATAGAGGAGTACCATGGCCTGACCCAAAATTGTGAAGGAACATTCTGCTGTGGTACTGAGAAACGGCTGCAGAGAGGCAAGGTTAGAGACAGGGAGTTCCACAGGTGGCTACCACAGTAACTCAGGTGACAAGTGATGGTGGCTTGGACAAACATGGTAGCAGTAGAGATGGAGAGAAGGGCTGAGATTCTGGCTATACTCTGAAGCTAGGGCAAAGTCAAGTTCAGGTTTTTGACCAGAAAAACTGGCAAGATGGAAGGGGAGGATCAGAAGCTCAGCTTCGGATGTAATAAGCCCGAGATGTCAGTAAGATAGCCAAGTCACACCGGCGAAACAATCGGCAGGATACTGCGACTGACGTTCAAGAGAGAAATCTGAGCTGGACAACAGACATCTAGAAGCAGCCTAGACAAAATCACTAAGGGAGATGAGAGAGGTCCAAGGGCTGCTTTGGCTCTCTACAACATGAAGAGGTAAGGGAGAAGAGTGGAAAATGTCAAAGCAGACTGAGATGGTAGGAGACAAAACAAGAAAAAGCGCTGCTCTGAAAGCCGAAAAGTCATTACGTATATTTACTATTGTCTTTCACATTGTATCATTTTATATATAATTATAAATCATAATAGAGAGATAATACATTGCCATTTACATTACTCCCCTGTTCTCCAAAACTAAATGTTAAGTTTCAAGACAGCAGGTAACTTGCCTGTCTTGTTTGTCAAAAAATCCCCATTAGCATAGCACTGAGTACACTATGTGCTCAATAAAGATCTGTAGAATTAATGAATGCTATTAATATCTTTCTTTTAAATGCAGATGCTCATTAACAAGTTAGATGTGTCATATCTTCAAAATCCCTTAAACTGTGTTTTTGCTTAACAAGCTAGCTGTTGTATATTTTCAAAATACCTTAAATACCTCTATTTATTTTAGATTTCACACTAATTGTATGCTATATGTTTCCAGGAAATAAAACATTTTCAAACAAGAGAAATATGAATGGTAAGATAACTGTATCATCGACTCAGGGACTACAGTCCCTTTCTTCACCTCCGGAGGAGGCATGTCCATGTGCCAGATGCCTCAAGGAAGGGGTTCAGGTGGTAATGGTGACATGGTCCCTGGAGGACAGAGTAGCTGGCTCACACAGAATGTGAATAAGAGCACAGAATACCTATCTACTAAATGTTTGAGTTTACAATCTTAGAATCATTAACCATATCTGTGCTAAAATAGAACAACTTTACTTTGAATGAGTTAGTCTAATCTTCCTTAATTACACTGTATACTTCTTTTTTTTTTCTTTTCTAGACTGCTCAGCAGAAGACTGTATACTTCTTTAGGACCATGACCATGAATTTTATTTCTAGCTAAATATGGGGCTAGCCACATGTAACAGGTATATAAGAAAACCGTATGGTTAGTATACTGTATAACTAAAATAAAATGCCCATTTTATAGAAGATCAGAGCAACAAAATCTTCCACAGACCATAAAACCATCATCAATCCTATCAACTAAATGAATACTCAGTAAAATGGTGCTTTATCAAGACAGTCTAAGGAAATGCAAACAAATCACTGCTCTTTAAAGACTTAGGATTTCAAATGAATGTTAAGCGTAAGATTCCATAGCTGGCACATATACAAAATGCCATACACGAGCAATCATGAGGCTCAGCCATCAGTTTGGAGAATAGGACATGTGGCTAGTGGCCCCTCAAGTGGACATCAGAGGTCTGGGGAATGCTGAACTGTTAGAGGGGCCAGTTACAGAGATCAGACTGCTGGAGAATGGGTCAAGCAAAACCAGAAAATGTGCAAAGGGTTTTTTCTAAAAACTAAAAAGTTACTAACGGTAATTACTCAAAATAGATTTCAAAAATCTTCTGTAAAATACAGGCAATATTTAGGAAAAGAGAGAAGTTTTTCACTGTTCAATGAAAATACCACTCTGTGGCCACTATGCCTAGACAAGAGATGCATGGTTAGGCTCTGAATTAATAACAGCTAGTAGACGTTTAAAATATTTTAACAAATAAATCTAGAAGAAAGCTATTCTAGGATGAATTAAGAGAAAATTAGATTTAATAATAGATTTTTTAAGGCTGAGAATAATAATGAATAATAATGAAGAGAGAATGTGCAAGTGATCAGCAGATGTTTGAAGAAAAGAAAAACAAGCCTGATAACCTTGCTTAATTAAAAAAAAAAAAAAAAGAGTGCCAATAAGCCTCTAGGTAAACTACATGTTTACTGACTCTCAGAATGAAGGTCAAAATTCTTCAAGACTCATACAGCCCCACACACGCCCCCCTGGTGGCCCTCATATCCTTCCCATTGTTTCCCACCCCTTTACTCTGCAGCCACACTGGCCTTGGGATGGTGTCCTGTCCTGCCCTGCCTCATGGCCTCTGCCCTGGCTGTTCCTCTGCCTAAAACAGGCTTCCCGGTGAGAACGCTCAGGTTCTGCTCCTTGCCTTACTTGAAAGCTCTGCTAACATGTTATCTTGTCAGAAGTTCTTTCTGACTATCCCATGTAGAACAGAATCCCCTTGTCCATGCATTGAATTTTTCTCAGACCCTCTTAAGATTTACTGTATGTCTTTTTTGTCTGTCAACTTGTGCCTCTGGGAGAATTAAGTTATATCCCTAGCACCTAGAAACAGTGGCTGTCACAGAGCAGACAATGGATACAAAATTGCTAAAAGAATTAACTGAATCTTAAATAAAAATGGTAGGTCCTTGCCCATGAAATTTATGCCAAGTTACATTTTGACCAATTAGCAAGAATGCCTGATAAAATATCATTGGATTTTACTGAATACTAAAGAACATGCTCCAGAAAAAAGGATTTATACTAGAAACTTAGAGAAAGGAATAGACTGCACTATAAAATTAGACTCCCACATTAACAACAAAACAAACATATAAAATACACACAAGAAAGATATTTAACAGGCCTGGCACGGTGGCTTACATCTCTAATTCCAGCACTTTGGGAGGTCAAGGAGGTTGGGTCACTTGAGGTCAGGAGTTCAAGACCAGCCTGGCCAACATGGCAAAATCCCATCTCTACTAAGAATACAAAACTAGCCAGGTGAGGTGTCATGCGCCTGTAGTCCCAGCTACTTGGGAGGCTGAGGCAGGAGAATCGCTTGAACTCGGGAGGTGGAGGTTGCAGTGAGTCGAGACTGTACTATTGTCAGTTGTATAAAAGTATAGCACATACAACTACGTATAGTACATGCTATTTTATTTCTCATAAACTACACTTTTAATTGTTATCTTAAAGTATACTCCTATTTAGTGAGACAGAGTCTTACTCTGTTGTCCAGGCTGGAGTGCAGTGGTGTGAACAAGACTAACTATAGCCTTGATCTCCTGGGATCAAGTGGTCTGTCCTCAGCCTCCCAAGTAGCTGAGACTAAAGGTGTGCACCACCAGGCCAGGTTAACTTTTCAATTTTTGTTTGAGACAGTGTCTTACTATGTTGCCCAGGCTGGTCTTGAACTCCTGAGTTCAAGCAATCCTCCTGCCTCAGTCTCCAAAGTGATGTGATTATAGGCATGAGCCACTGCACCAGCCCCTTCTACTTATAAAACAAAACAAAACAAAAACCAGTTAACTGTAAAACAGACTCAGGCAGGGCCTTTTGCAGGTATCCAGAAGGAGGCATTTCTGCCCTAGGAGATGACATCTCCATGTCTATTACTGCCTCTGAGGACCTTCCAGTGGGATAAGGTATGGAGGTCAAAGATAGTGATATGGATGACCCCTACCTTGTGTATGCCTAGCTTAATGTATGTGTTTGTGTCTTAGTTTTTAAGAAAAAAGTTTTAAAAATTTAAATTAAAAAAAGCTTATAGAACAAGGATATAAATACTTTACATGACTGTACAAGTGTTTTTGTTTCAAACTAAGTATTACTGTAAGAGTAAAAAAGCTTAAACAATTACAAGATTCATGATGTAAAAAAGTTACAGTAAGCTAAGGTTAATTTAGTATTAAAAAGTTTCTAAAATAAATTCAGTGTAGCCAGTGTAGTGTTTATAGTCTACAGTAGTGTACAGTAATAATCTAGGCCTTTACATTTACTCATCAACTCACCCAGAGTAACTCCTAGTCCTGTAAGCTCCATACATGGTAAATGCCCTATATGGTTGCACCATTATTTTACACGTTATACTGCATTTTTATAGTACTTTTCCTGTATTTAGATATACGAATATCAAGTGCTACAACTGCCTACAGTATTCAGGACAGTAACATGCTGTACAGGTTTGTAGCCTAGGAACAACAGGCTATTTATATTGTACAGCCTGGGTGTGTAGTAGGCTAGACCATCTATGTTTGTGTAAGTATACATGTAATCTTTGCACAATCATGAAATTGCCTAATAATGCATTTCTCAGAAAGTATCTCCATCATTACACGTGGCACATGATCTATTAGTCTAAAATTTCATTTAAAAAATCACCAAACTAATTTAAAAAGACATGCAATAACAGATGCTGGTGAAGATGTGGAGATTTGCACTCTTGTACACTGCTGTTAGTAATGTAAAATGGTACAGCTGTGTTGTAAATCATTTTGGCAATTCATCAAAAAGTTAAGCATTCTAGCCAAGGCAACATCATGGAACCCTGTCTCTAAAAAAAAATAGTAATTAGCTGGGCATGGTGGCACATACTTGTAGTTCTAGCTACTTGGTAGGCTGAGGTGGAAGGACCACTTGAGCCTGGGAGGTTGAGGCTGCAGAGAGCCATGACTGTACCACTGTACTCCCTTGGTGACAGAGTAAGACCCTGTCCTCAAAAAAAGAAAAAAAACAGAAAAAGTTGGCTCTTTCAGTGGCTCATGTCTGCAATCCCAGTATTTTGGGAGGCCAGGAGGAACATCTGAGTCCAGGAGTTTGAGACTAGCTTGGGAAATGTAGCAAGATGCTGTAACTACAAAAAATTCAAATTAGCCATGTGTGGTGGCACTTGCCTGTAGTCCTAGTTATGTGAGAGGATGACTTGGGTCCAGAAAGTCGAGGCCGCAGTGAGCCATGATCGTGTCACTGCACTCCAGCCTGACTGATAAAAGCAAGACCCTATAGCCATTTTTACCCTCCCAAAGCACTGACACATACCCACACCCATATCCACACACTCTCTCTCAAACAGCAGTTACCATAAGATGAGGCAATTCCACTAGCAGGTATATACAAAAGAGATACATTAACACACACACACACACACACACACACACACACACACACGTACATATAAAAACACATATCCACAGAAAAATTTGTGTATGAATATTCACAAAAACATTTTAATAGTCAAAAAGTGGCAACAATCCAAATATTCATCAGCTGATGAATGGATAAACAAAAGGTGGTATATTATACACCTACACAGAAGCATTATTTGGCAATAGAAAGGAATGAAGTACAGACACATACTGCAACATAGATGAACCTTAAAAACATGCTAAGTGAAAGAAGCCAATAATTAAAAAACCATATATTATGAGATTCATTTATATAAAATGTCCAGAATATACAAATCTGTAGAGACAGAAAGTGAATGAGTGGTTGCCAGAGGCTGGGGAAGGGTTGAATGGGAAGTAACTGCTAACGGGTATAAAGTTTCTTTTTGAGGTGAAGAAAATGTTCCAAATTGATTGTGGTGACAGCTACACAACTCTGTGAATATACTGAAATGCACTGAATTGGATACTTTAAAAGAGTGAACTTCATAGTAAGCAAACAATACTTTGATCAAACTATTATTGAGGCAATCATTTTTTAAATTTATTGATCTCTTTTGGAGGGTAAATTGGGGCAAATTAACGTTTCTTTCTCAAAAATGCAGGTAAATAAGTATACTGGCTGTTTCTGACTCTCATCTGATTTGTTAATTCTATCCAAAGAACAGTCAGTCACCTATGGAAGCTATTACTGATGACATAGGCTAAAAGAGATCAAAATGGATAAAACACAGGCCCAGCCTTGTAGTAGCTAATGTTGCCATTTTTTGGTTTCTGAATATGCCAAGTAAAAGATATTTATCAAGATATTATATCTTTTGTAATTATAATATATAATAATTTTGGTTTCTGAATATGCCAAGCACAAGCTGACATTTATAAGATATTATATCTTCTGTAAATATTAATACCTAGAAGAACTAAGGACTCATGAAGATGAAAAAAGCAATTTAAACTTAAATAGCCAAAATGAGTCTAGTTGCTTGGCAGTCTTAAAAGACTTACTGGGCTGATATAAACGCCTTGATGTACATCTCCAAATTGGCCTTCTCCAATACATCGTCCAAGTTCTATTCTTTCTCTTTGAATCTCATAATCTCTGGCTGCAAAACATAATTTACACATCATTAAATACTTAATGTTTCAAATATAGAAATAACACTTGACATATTTCTTGATCATCCATAAATAAAAGTTTCATCTGTGGCACATCAATCTATGAAAATGCTTTAAACAGAGTGGAATTCTCTTAAACAGTATTTTAACAGGAATTTATGTAATTAGTTATGGTATTAGAAGAACTATCAAAACAGTGAGTTCTACTAAAGGTAGATATTTTTCATGTTGTTTCTAGGAGTTTTAAAATTTCTGATTTATTTTATATCTATTTGATAGTTTTCTAAATAATCGCTCCAACTATTAAATTATATGCTTAATTATTAAGAGCCATTAGTTTAGGTATTAATATATGAAGGCTATAAAAGCACAGTTATTTAAAGCAATTATTTTACAAATAACTACAGTTTGCAAACATGGAAATAATGTAAAATTACGTCATAAGAAAACTATATTTTGAAAGTTTAAGAGTTTTCCACTTCATGATAATCCTATCTCTATATTACTCATGGAGCTAAAAGAGTTTAAAGAGGTAGGTTCTAAGAACTAATTTCAAAATTACATGACTCAGAATCAAGGTTGGACATATCAACATTATAAATCATAAATATTTTTTACTTTTGAGACCATGTGTCTCAATATATTATTATAATTTATATAAAAATTGATTTAGGTTTTTGAGGCACATGGAAAGAAAACGCCCAATAGGAATGTAATAGTTTCAATTACAACTCATTCAGCTACTTGGTATTTTGAGTTATTTCAGTTAAGAAACTCATGTCCATAGGTTATCACATATATATTCCACTAGTATAATCACCAATGAAATACACCAAGAGCCAGATATTTTTACATGTTCCCCCTGGTTTATCAAATTATAAGTACGGAACATTCAACCCACAATTTAGGTAGTTATTTTCCTCTTTAAAATCACTTTAGCCAGTAGTTCCACTGATTTAACAGTATGAGTAAACCAATGACAAATAGTTTAAAAATAAAAGTTAACCAAAAACTGAAACATCCCACTATCACTCCAGAGGTGGCAATTGCAAGCAAATGCAGTTAATTTAAAGGAATCCTGTTACCTTCATCTATTCCATAGCTTTCTGTATTGCAATTAAGAGAGAAAAAAAATTGAAGACCTTGCTTAGAAATAACTAACAGCAATTAGGTTAACAATACAAACTTGAAGAGAATATTTCAATTATACTTAATTTTTAAAATATTTTAGGCACAAACACGAATTTAAAAAAGAACTAAATATAAGTAAAAACTAAATATCCTCAAGTTTACTCAATGTTAGTTAAACAATGCTTTTAAGTTCCTATCTCATCTATTACTTATTTTTTGTGGGATATCAATGAAAGCCATGTTGAACATTTACCACTCAACTATAAATAATAAATATATAAATAAAAATGGGATCATCTGCAGGAATGTACAAGTGACTACATGGCTAATCAAACAAGTAAGTTTTTTTTCCCTCCCTGAGACAGGGTCTCACTCAGTTGCTCATGCCAAAGTACAGTGGTGCAATAAGGGCTCACTGCAGCTTCGACCTCACAGGCTCAAGCAATCCTTGCACTTCAGCCTTCTGAGCAGCTGAGACAACAGGCGTGTGCTACCACGCCTGGCTAACTTATTGTTATTTATTTTTTTTTTTGTAGAGATGGGATCTTGTTACGGTTACCTAGGCTGGTAATATGCTCTTAGACTTGAACAGTTCTCCTGCCTCTATCTCCCAAATTGCTGAGATTACAGATGTGAGCCACCATGCCCGGCCAAAAAGTTAAACCTAAGTTTAAACATTTTTTCCAAATTGATACTGGCAATCAAAATGTATACACAAGTTTCAGCTCTGGCCTCTTTTGAATCACTCTCTATTTAAGAAGCTCTTGAAAGAGGTCCACCAGACAAAGCGCACACCTGAAAAGCAACACTGGGTAGTTTCTCTGCATTTTGGTAATGCTTCCTCAACCTATACAGAAAATCCAAATAAGAATATTTATACCATAGAATAAGGCACCTGTAACATTTATTTTACAAATATATATAGCTGTACTGAAATCAGAACATTCAGATTTTGAATTAACTACTAAGACTTCGGAGGACTCTTTAAAAGGTAGGTTTAATTTTATATATATATTCAAGTCCATACTGTGTGGAAAATTTTAAAAATTAAAATTAATTTTTTATGAAAATAAAATTTCAAGAGTTTGTCTAATTCAAGATCTGGAGTCTACATACTCCAACATGAGACCTACGATTTTCCTTAATCAACAAGCTACCCACCAAGAAGAGATGTAGAATCTTGACATTTCCAGGCTGAATGAAGGTTAAGAGTTCTGTTTCTCTCCCCATACCTCCCACCCCTGAGGTGTACAGATTGACAATGGTTAGAAGCTATTTGTATTGGTTAGTCAATGACAACAAAGAATAAACAATTTCAAGGGGGAAAATGCAAATCTTTGAATATATGTGTGTAAATGTGTGGGTATATATATGTGTGTGTGTGTATTATATTATATATGTGTGTGTGTGTATGTATTATGTATATGTATACACACATATATACTTTAACAATACTAATTTTCTACAGATAGAAAATACCCTAATCATAAAGGTTCTATTATGATACAGCCAGAAAACAAGATTACAGAAATCCTGTTAACTAAACATTAATATAGACATTTGAGTTTTAGGCTTCTCACCTTAGAGTGGGCACATGTAATACAGAATGGTCAAAGTTGAAAAGAGTATTTCTGTTCAGCACCCAAGGAACTATAAAAAATGTCTCTAAAAAGGCAGTAAGAATCAAAAACTTTTAAATGCAAGGAGGTTATCTGTGAAGTCTGAGCAAGAACAAAATAAGAAATGTACTTACTTGAGGGCATGGTGTAAGTATCTTCTTCATCTATAATCTCAGCATAATCATCTGTTTCTGTAGGAAAAGAAACATATCTGTTGAAAGAGGTTAAATATCTGACCTCCCGATATTTTACATAATTAAAATAGGCAAATCAGCCTGCTTAAATCCTCTAATCCTGCTGAAATATTCTTAAAACACTATTACTCAAATTTTGCTCACACATGAGTCATTTATGGAAATAGAAGTGACATCATTGTCCAATATGTTATAATACACAGACTTGTTTATCAGAGAGCAAACAGGGCTAATAGAGAAAGCCCTTGTAAAAAACAGAAAGACATGAAACAACTATGTATATGCTTCAAATTAACCAATCGGTACCAACTGCAAAACTCTTCCTCAACTACACCAAATACATGTTTAAAACTACAATTGTCTACTGGCATTTCTCCAAATAAGACTGGTATCTCCAAAACACAGTATCTGATTTTATTAACAATTAGTCTTGAGAACATAATCTGCATGGAACCTTGAGAAAATAATGGCGGCCCCATTTTTTAGATTAACTGTGCTAATTCATTCCATTTGCTCAGGGTTGAGAAATGTAACCCAGTAATTTATTTCCTAACTTTTAAACTCAGATATTTCAAGAGTAGGCATTATTGTCAAAAGGGTAAAAGATCTTACAAACAAAAGCATATTAAATAAAGAATAAGCAGCATATTAAAATGAGGATATCTGTATCATGTCAGGAAGTTCCAATGTTTCTACTGACTCCTTTGGGCAATACAGCAACTTAAAAGTCCACCAGTATATTAATGGGAAATTTAAAAATACCCATCTGAAGAAAACAGTCACTCATATAGGTAACAATATACTGAAAAATCACTTCAGTCTTGTCTTTTTTCTCTTTCTGAAAAAAGAAAAATCTTTAGTTGCTGCATGTATAAGGGTTTTAACTGCTGGGCAGTTCTCATGAGTCATAAAAGCAGGGACAGTACTTTGTGATGCATCTTTTCCAAGGAGCTCTATTTTGATATTCTGACCTGGCATCCCTGTTTAACACCAGAGAAACGAAAAGCTACAAGTTCTTGCTTCTATGCTGCCCTATTATTGCATTCAGATATTAAAGGTATAGAATTCAAAGAAAACACAGAATATATGTGGTTTACAGTCACTAGGATATCTATCATTCCACATACTACTATGGTAATAACTGAGATCAAATCTACAAATGGAAGAATTCACTTATTATGTAATCAGCATTGAAAGTGATTACAGTAAAAAAAAAGTTTTGGAAGCAGAACATAACACAAATCAATTCTCTTTAAGATAGTTATTATTTGTAAACTATTCCTAAGTCCTATATGACAGGTGGGTAATCTAAATTATTCTTCTATGTTTATAAGTGTTAATACTCATAACATTAAAAAGTTTTAACAGACTCCAAATCGTACATTATTTTATTTCTGTACTTCTCCCTCTTAATCTGTTTTCAGGGAACACTAAGAACATTAAATTGGCATCTGTGGGCCTATAGCTCTGCTTCTGCGTAAGATGGCTTATCAAAAGACCCTATGAAAGAAAATTTGGGGATGGAAGGGAGCTGCTAACACACTTGCAACAACAAAAAAACTAAGCAGAAGAATCTACTCTAATAGCTAAGGCAACAGGAGCCACACAAATGGCCATTTGCAATCATTTCTCTTCGGATTCCATAATTTAACATGCTCAACTTTGTGATGCTCTGCTCAGAAAATGAATGCAACTAAAGCTCCTTTTCCACACAACAGCCCTAGCGCCCTCACTGCCTCCTTTTATACAAAGCATGTGCCTTTAGAGTAAGACACATGGGTTGGCCCTGCTGCAGCAGGATTTTGGGAGAGAGCGCCACTCAAACTCTGAACCTCTGCTTCCCTGCCCCATTCGCCCTGTTCTCCAATCTGCCGAAGAGTCTCGACAACCCTGCATGTAGCTCGTGGTGTTATTAAGTAGACGGTCTGCACTTGTCACCATAGGTACCACAGCTTCATATGGCTGCAGGGCTTCATTAAAAGCCTGTTCAGAAGCCCGTGTCCATCAGGTGACAGGTGTCTATCAGCTTAATGAAGAAGGGCATAAAGCTGCTGCTAACAGCAGTGACAGTGACCTCCAACTGAGGGCTTTACCATGCACCAAAGCTTATGTTGGCCCAGAGCCAATTCTGGTTTTAGCCACCTATTCAAAGATCTCTCCTCAAACTAATTTGCCCCAACCCATTGTTCTTAATCATGTTCCTTGACTCATTTTCCTCATTACCTATAACCACCTGATATAATTTTGTTTCCTGTGAACTGTATGCCCACCCCTCCAGAATGGAATAACCACCAGAGTGAAACCTTCATGTACCTTGCTCACTACTATGTCCTCAGCAGCTAAAACAGTGCCGAGCACAGAGAAGGTCCTCAAGAAACATGCTAAACCAAACGAATGAATGCACTGCAGCAATCAGTAAAGGAAGTCTATACCCCTAGGAAACTCCGGCAAAGGATTTAATCTGTGTGAGGCATCAAAGAAGTGAACAGCAGAGCTGCAATACATGCAACAAAAACCACAAGCACATTTGGGGGAAACTGATTGAGCTTTGGAAAGTCACTTCACCTGGCAATGCTTCAGCTGTGCCCTCGTGGGTAAAGTAACATCCACCTTGTAGGGTTGTTATGAGGATTACAAGAGACACAATGAACAGCTGAGATGTGCCCTGCACATAACAGATCATCAAGAAACAGCTCCTCTTACTGTTTTGCTTCTTCTGAGGGCTCTCTGAAAGGGACCTGGCAGTTGAGGGTCTAGGATTTTTGTGTGCTGATATTCTCAGTCCATCTTTTCAGTTTGACCGCAGTCTTTCAAGGACTGCCTCATTTTATAGAATCCTCAGGAGGAATACCAACCTCTAAAATAATTGTGAAGGAGTAAAAATAAATAGGCTAATATATAACGGGCTAGCACACATCAAGCTGCACGCATTTCAATTAATTCATATAATCACAAAAGAAAAACCTGTAAATGGTTTTTTTTTTGTTTTGTTTTGTTTTGTTTTTAGCTGTGTGAGTTCTACATAAAATCTTTGGGGATGTATCAAAGCTGTCTGGGAATTACTTATATTTGGGGTGCAGGTGTGTATACTCTGATGCAATGTGAACAGAGAACTCATGGAGTAAAATCAACAATGTTGCAGGTACATGGATCTGCAAAAGTTTATAATCTTTATATATGAGTTTTCAAGTGGTAACACCTAGTGTATACTTCCAAGAATTCTTTTCTTTCTTTTTTTTTTTTTTTGAGACAGGGTCTTGCTCTGTCACCTAGGGTGGAGTACAGGGGTGCAATCTTGACTCACTACAGCTTTCAGCCCGTAGGCTTAAGTGATCCTCCCAGATCAGTCTCCCAAATAGCTGGGACTGCAGGCACACACCACCACGTCTGCTAATTTTTTGTACGTTTGTAGAGATGGGATTTTGCCATGTTGCCCATGCTGGTCTTGAACTCCTGGGCTCAAATGGAATCCCAGAATGCTGGGATTTGGTCTGAAAGGGTCTGGCAGCTGAGGGTCTAGGATTTTTGTGTGCTGATACTTTTAATCTTTTTGGTTTGACAGCAGTCCTTTGAGGACTGTTTCATTTTATCAAACCCTCAGTAGAGATACCAACATCTAAAATAACTGTGGAGTAAAAATAAATAGGCTAATATATAATTACCACCCTAGATTTAATTCAAAAGATAAGAAAAATATAAAGAAAAAAGGAAACCGGTTCAAAGACCTGGGCACAAATGAAGATCGGTCTGCATTCTATATTTAATAATAACAATGACTACTAATCCCATTATTAAGGGCTTACCATATACTAGATGCTGTTGTAAATAATTACATATATTGTCATTTAATCCTCAGCAAAATTCTTTGAGGTTGTACTATGATCAACACCCCTATTTCACAGGCAAGAAACTGCTGCATACAAAAACAAGCAGTCCATATCTGGCCCACGGGCCTTACTGAACAAGTAAGTGACTACCCTTAAAGCTCAGCTTACTCACCTGTAAAATGGGTTTAAGTACACTTGCCCTGGCTAATTCATAGTATAGAAAAATCAATGGGTGTGGAAAATACATGAAAATGTTTGCAGACATTTATCTAAATTTTGATGCTTACAGAGTAATCCTCACAACAACCACTTGAGAGCTCTCCCAGATGAAGACCCAAGAGATGAAGCAATTTGCTTATGATCCTTCAGCTAGTCAGTTGATGACTGGATGGGGCCGTGGAGAAAGGGCAAGGCTGGAGCCTAAGATCTAACCACTTCCGTCTAGCAGCCTTAGTGTCTCTGTTACTCCTTTGATTATCAGTTTTCTCACCTGCAAAACAGTGAGGACCATACCCAGTGATATTCTGACTGACTGCTGAGAGAATCAGACATCAAGTCAGAAAAGTGCCCATGTGCAGAAAGCTCTCAATATTATCACAGAATCAATCTAAAAATGAAGCTCAAATCTCTGACTTCAAATCCTGTGAAGAATATGCACTTTGAAGACCTTTTACTACAACTGTTTAGCTCATGACACTCAAGTTATCAATATCTCTATTCTATTAACAAAAATGAACATAGGTGAAATCTTCAGTAAAAGCATTTTAATTTAATCAGGAGGAAAAAATACAATTCCTTCTTAATTTTAGTTTATAAAATCTTACTGCGTTAGTATAAAAGAGGTTCAAGTTTCATGGAAGCAGTGTATGAAGTAGATGGGAAACATAAGACATTAAATGTAATTTAAAATTTTTAAATTTCTACCTTAAGTGCTAGCCACTGTTTGAAAAAATTATTACCTTCTTGCTGATATTTCCCTTATTATGTTAGTTTCTGTGGGTCTTTAAAATCACTTTTCATTCTTTCCTTCTACTATCTCATTACCAAACTAATAATTATTACATATATACTATACTTGGAAAATAGTGTATGGATCTCTCTATCATTATAGCTTTCAAGTGTTACTCATTTTGCCTTTGACATTTTTTAAGAACTCTCAAAGTTTTAATAATGAAATATAAAAAATTTACTAGGAATACATACAACTGAAATTACTAAAATATGATTAAAAAATTGATAGCTACCATTTCTGTGCCAAAGCCCTAGCAATTTTTAAGATATCATTTTTGCATACCATTTTGTACTTGGTTCTGTTGGCTCAAAAGCACATTTGCCTTTCATTAAATACTAAATTATATTTCCATAAATAATTATCTCATAGCAGTAACACAAATGTGAAAATAAATATTACCGTCCCCACTAATTTCATCTGCAGATCCAGGTGGCATGCAAAGAAAGGGAAGTAGGGAACAGAGGGAGGGAGAAATAGGAAGGAAAAGAGGGAAGAGAGGGGAAAACACTATTAAAATGACAAGTAAATCAAAATGTAAGAAAAAAAAATTACCCCCCCACCCAGGGTTTAATTCAAAAGATGAAGAAAGGTCGTAGTAGTAGTGTGTTTACTTGAATTTCAGGGCATTATGCCAAGTTTTAAGCTGCCAATGTATTACATGAAGTTACACACCAGTGTTACAGAGTGTAAACTGGATTCTGCCACACTAAGCAAATCTGACTGAGTCTTACAAATAAATTTTACAAATGGTTTCTACTTTCCTCAGAGGGAATTTGTGTCCCCTTTGATAAAAATGCAAACAAACTAGTCATTAATGTGTATGTTTAGCTATATGAAGAAAATAAGCCCTCACTAAGCCCCTTCCAATGAGCCAGTGGGATTTAAATAACACATGGTAGATGTAGGCCAGGTCCACTATTATAAACTGTGGGGAGCGCAGTACTTGAAGCTCTGCTAACAACTAAGGTTCCCATTTCAGTTTGCACAGAACAAATTTTGTTCTGAATAGTTTGGAGAAATCACTGTTAAGTTATTATAAATATAATCTTTGCTTTCCTAGAAAATGCTCCAAATGGCATAGCTGCCTTTACTATGCAGCAGCCCCAAGTATCTGTCTCCAAAGCATGAAGAACAGATAACTAGGGGGTCACTCTGACCATTCTCCTTCATTCAGTTGCATGCTGTATTAGGAAATCCATAATGCGAAAGTGTGATCCTGCTGACCTCTGTGGGAAAACGCTGAAACACCGCAAATGAAACTGAGAAGCAACTTCTTGCCCTGTCATGCATTTAAAAACCAGCAGACAAACAAAAATCTATTCAAGACAGTAACCCAAAGATAGACATAAAACCTTGCCCCGACCCCAACCCCCTTATTGCTTCTGAGCCATAAATAGCACATACACTAATATTCAATAAAGCTATGATCTATTCAGGATAATCTATAAGCATCGAGTTAGAGTTAGTTTCTCTGGAGTGATCTGGTTAACAGGAGAGCCTGTGCAAAAATGAGTGCAGAGTGCAGTACCGGTAGAAGGAGGATCATGGGAACAGAAGACCAAAGGGAGAAAGCGCTTGGCTTTCTTAACTTTATGTTGGCAGTGACTGACTCCTTTATAAAGAGGCAAGAGAGGAAAGAAAAAAATAGAAACAAATTATTTCAATACAAAAGACAACTTCTGTTACATTTTAAGGCTTATCTATAAAAACAGATACAAAATTGCAATGCTTTTATTTTGACTTGGCATGCCTTATTTCTTAATATGACTGACTAGAGTTTTAAAAAACATGCTAATATTTAAAAATGTAATTTCCTGTAGATTAGTACTAGATACAGAAACAAGACATGAGACTCTCCCAGCTCTGTAGAACCAGCCAACTGAACAATCAGATATTTTTCCAAATGACATTTAAATCAAAAATCAAAGACCAATAAATAATTCAAGACTCCCGTGAACATTTAACATTGAACCATAAAGGAAAAAAATAGCAGATCTTGATTTGTGAAAGAGTTTTATGAACAACTTCCCCCAAATCATTAGCAATGACACACAGCTCTTGAGTTATATACTTTACATAAATTACCTTAACATAAAAACTGGTGAAGAGGATCTTTGAAAATACAGGTTGCAAAACCTCTACTAGCATTACTGATTCATTGGCTCACTCATTCATGTACTCGAAGCTAATTTTAGAGTCAAAAAGCTGAATCAGTAAGACACATCTCACCTCTCCAGAAGCATACAGAAAAAATGAGAAAACAAGCAGCAATTACAGTATGGTAATGGCAAGAGTGGACAAGCGTGAAAGTGAAATCAAAGCAAGGGATGCAGGGATGTAGCCCTTTAAGATGTAGCAGTCAACATACGACAGACACAGGTAACATCGACATTTAACTGCACACTCACAGAGTATCATCAAGAAAGATCAGAAGTATGGACCCAGAAAGAACAAGGGTCAGGACTGTTTGCCCATCAACATGGTAACAATCTTATTGACACTGTTGACATATTAGGAAAAGAAATGAGAATAGAAATGCACTCTTCAGTAATATTTTTCAAATGGTATGCTTTGATCCTAGGAACATTTACTGACAATTTCATCTTAATGCTTGACTTGAAAAGACACTTTACACACTAAATTTCTGGACTTCGTATAGCATGGCCCTAGAGTATAAGTAAAAGCATAAACTGGGCCCTCAGTTAAGAAGATGGGCCTGCAGCCTGTGTAACATAGCAAGACTCTTGTCTTTTTTTAAACATTCAAAAATTAGCCAGGTGTGGTGTTGTGCACCTGTGGCCCCAGATACTCAGGAGGCTGAGGTAGGAGGACTGCTGGAGCTGGGAGGTAGAGTCCAGACCACAGAAGCAGAGGCTCTAAACTCCAGCCTGGTGACAGAAGCAGTGTCTCAATAAAAACGATGTGCCTGACAACTGAATGCACTGTGTGATGTGCGATGGGATTTTGGACTGGGGAAGGGAAAGATCAGGAAGCAATATTGATACGGGCCATTATTGGGATAAATAAGAATGTGGGCTACGGATAAGAGCATTTCTTCAGTATTAAATTTCCTGATTTTGATAATTATACTCTGATCATGTAAGACAGTATCTCTGGTCTTCAGAAACACACACTGAAATGTTTATAAGGGGCACCATGTCTATAACTTGCTTGCACATGGTTCAAGGGAAAAACTAATAACAACAACAAAAATAACAACAAAAAACCTATAGTGTGATAAAGTGAGCCAAAGTATAAACATACAGAACTGGAGGAAAGGACACATGAGACATCATGTTACTATTCTCACAACCATTCTCCAAGCGTAAAGTTACAGAAAAATAAAAAATACATGGAACACCAGCCCTGGAGCCAGACAGTTTGGATTCAAATACTGCCTCAATTACTCATTCTGACCTTGGAAACATTGCTCAATTTCCGTTCCTTGGTTTTCTTATTTGTAAAATGGGGTATAACGGAAGCTACCTCCAGTAACAAGGTGGGGAGCGGATTCCACGGGGTTTCCTGGGCACCTGGAACAGAGTGGCCACTCCACAAGTGATGGCTACTCTTACTTTTCTCCTGTTCATTTCCTAACTGGACTGAATATTCTTTATACTAACTAACTTACAAAGTGATTTAAAAAAAAGGACAACTCTTACTACCAAAATTATCCCAGGTGAGGCAGATAAAGAGTTGGGAGTGGGAAAAGGGAGATGGCACTGAGAAGCACTCAGTGAGGTACCAGAAGGCCACAATGTCTAAGACCTCTTAACTCATGGTAAGGGCACTGGCTTTTATTCTGAATGACGTCAAGAGCAAATGGAAGTAAGAAGAGTGACATCGTCTGTCATTTTTCAAAGGCTTCCTGAGAGCCTTCTAAAAGGGAATAGGTAGGTTTGCAATAATTTAGTTGAGAGACTGAGGTAAATCTGAACCAGCGCATTCACACATAAAGTTGGACTAGTGAGAAATGAAAATCGCTCAGAGCAGCCTGAGGTACAGGTCTGCAAAATGTTTTAGTCCCAAAGAGGCAGAAGTGTGGGGCTTCAGTCACGCCCACCTCACCCATATACTGCACCCAGGCCCAGAGCAACTGTTGAAAGGCATTTTGTTTTCAACTAGTGGCCTTACCCATTATCTTCACATTTTTAGAATTTGTGATACAGTGTAGGAACTCTCTCTTTTCCTTTAAAAACCCACTTGTAACTGCTACTAATCAAGCATATATTCAAGGTAACTCAACCTATGTTCTGATTCACAATCCTCAAACCTGGTCCCCCCACGAAAAAAAACCTCTGTACTTATATTATTTTGGCTCTTTTTTTTCTTTAGGGTGACATATCTGGCTTAAGTCAGCAGGATGTGGTGACTTCCTCCTGAACACTAGGCATTTCTCTCTCTGAAAGCAGCGCTTGGTAGGGGAAGGAACCCACGGTCCCATCAGGTGTTATGGTGAGTTCTCCTGAATCCAGACCTCCCCTTCTTCTTATTTAAGGTCTACATTTTTGTTTGGGCTTTTTTTCAAACCCTCTCTTTGCTTGTAGATCAAGGGCTTTGGTTTCCTGCATCTCTGGAAAGGAGACTGAGTAAGGAGCTTTGCCTTCTCCACCTCTGCCTAAGGGCAAGAGGTCTGTGTTATGCACTGGTCTTGCACCAGTGGTTTAATTTCTTTTGCCTAAGATTACACAGCATACTTTTAAAATAGCAGCTGCTTTCTACTTCTTATAATTCAGATTTGTCTTTTCATTTCTGGCCATTCCTGTTAATTCCAAATCACAAGATGCATGAGGGTGATTCATACTCATAAATAGCACACCTTAACCCTGAAGACATTTTTGGCCTTGGTCACTTCTGAAAAGTTCTTGAATTATGAGAAATCAAAACCTGAGCACGTTTTTAAGGGACAACCTCCTTCAGAAACACCAGCTGGTTTTAGTGGACGTCCCCTTGCAAATATCTAGGAACTTGCTACTTTTCCTGGCTAAAGTCTGAGAAGAGATTTGAAAAGTATCTTAAAAGCTCCATGGTCAGAAGTCAGCTTACTTAAAAGCTGATACTCAAGCTATAATTCTTTTGGGGGTAAAAAAACATTCTGTGTTTGCTCTTTTGGATACTCTCTCTGGGATATTTTTTTTCACCAACGAAAACTGCCTTTTAAAAATGTTTTATCCCTGTTTGTTTCCTATCTTATTGGCATAATTTTTTGCAAAAAAGAAAAAACAAAAAAAAAAAAACCCAAATATAAAACTCCACTGGCCTTTTAGAAAGCTTAACATATCTCCTCCAAACTGGCTCTTCCAAGTCTTGTTCTTCCCTCTCTTTCCATTTCTGCTCATTCCTTTTGCCATCTTTGATACCACATAGGAGACTTCGAGCAGCCCCCAGATTTCTTGAGTTGATGTGCCTCAAATTCTTTCTTGAGCCAGATCTAAGAACCCTCTTTTGGGGTCTGGATCAGAACCCCTTTCAGGTAACACCATGGTATTTTTCCCTCTTTTAGGGGAACCAGGAATCAATGTAAAAGTGGGAGTCCGGGGATTGCTGGCAAGATGGCCGAATAGGAAGAACTCCGGTCTGCAGCTCCCAGCTAGACTGACCCAGAAGATGAGTGATTTCTGCATTTCCAACTGAGGTACCCGGTTCTTCTCACTGGGACTGGTTAGACAGTGGGTACAGCCCAAGGAGGACGAGCAGAAGCAGGGTGGGGCATCGCTTCACCTGCGAAGTGCAAGGGGTTGGGAAACTCCTTCTCCTAACCAAGGAAAGTCATCAGGGACTGTACCACGCACTCCAGCCCTGGTACTGAGCTCTTCCCACAGTCTTCGCAACCTATAGACCAGGAGATTCCCTCTGGTGCCTTTGCCACCAGGGCCCTGGGTTTCCAGCACAAAACTGGGTAGCTGTTTGGGCGGACACCAAGCTAGCTGCAGGAGTTTCTTTTTCATACCCCAGTGGCATCTGGAATTCCAGCGAGACAGAACTGTTCACTCCCTTGGAGAGGAGGCTGAAGCTAGGGAGTCAAGTGGTCTGGATTGGTGGGTCCCACCCCCACGGAACCCAGCAAGGTAAGATCCACTGGCTTGAAATTTTTGCAGCCAGCACAGCAGTCTGGCTTGACCTGAGGTGCTCAAGCTTGGTGAGGGGAGGGGCATCGGCCATTGCTGAGGCTTGGGTAGGCAGTCTTACCCTCACAGTGTAAATAAAGCCACTGGGAAGTATGAAATGGGTGGAGCCCACCACAGCTCAGCAAGGTGCCTGTGGCCAGAGTGCTTCTCTAGATTCTCTCCTGTCTGGGCAGGGCACCTCTGAATAAAAGGTAGCAGCCCCACTCAGGGACTTAAAGATAAAATCGCTACCTCCATGGGACAGAACACCTGGGGGAAGGGGTGGCTGTGGGCGTAGCTTCAGCATACTTAAACGTCCCTGCCTGGCAGCTCTGAAGAGAGCAGAGAATCTCCCAGCACAGCATTGGAGCTCTGATAAAGGATAGACTGTCTCCTCAAGTGCATCATCGGCATGTAACCTGACCAGGAGACATTTCACAGTAGGGGCTGACAGAAACCTCATACAGGAGAGCTCTGGCTGGCATCCGGTGGGTGCCCCCAGGACAGAGTTTTCAGAGGAAGGAACAGGCAGCAATCTTTGCTGTTCCGCAGTCTCTGTTGATGATATCCAGGCAAACAGGGTCTAGAGTGGACCTCCAGTAAACTCCAGTAGACCTGTAGCAGAGGGGCCTGTTAGAAGGAAAACTAACAAACAGAAAGGAATAGTTATCAACACAACAAAAAACACGTCCACCTAGAGAACCCTCCTAAGGTCACCGACTTCAAAGACCAAAGGTAGATAAATCCACAAAGATGGGGAGAAACCAGTACAAAAAGGCTGAAAATTCCAAAAACCAGAACACTTCTCCTCCAAAGGATCATAACTCCTTGACAATAAGGAAACAAAACTGGATGGAGAATGAGTTTGATGAATTGACAGACGTAGGCTTGAGAAAACGGGTAATAACGAACTCCTCTAAGCTAAAGGAGCACGTTCTAACCCAATGCAGGGAAGCTAAAAACTTTCATAAAAGGTTACATGAATTGCTAACTAGAATAACCAGTTTAGAGAAGAATATAAATGACCTGATGGAGCTGAAAAACACAGCATGAGAACTTCATGAAGCATACACAAGTATCAATAGCCGAACTGATCAAGCAGAAGAATGAATATCAGAGACTGAATATCAACTCAATGAAATAAAGTGAGAAGACAAGATTAGAGAAAAAAGAGTAAAAAGAAATGAACAAAGCCTCCAAGAAATACGGAACTATGTGAAAAGACCAAATCTATGTTTGATTCGTGTACATAAAAGTCATGGGGAAAATGGAACCAAGCTGGAACACATTCTTCAGGATATTATCCAAGAACTTCCCCAACCTAGCAAGGCAGGCCAACATTCAAATTCAGGAAATACAGAGAATGCCACAAAAATACTCCTTGAAAAGAGCAACCCAAAGACACATAATTGTTGATTCACCACAGATGAAAAGAAGGAAAAAATGTTAAGGGCAGCCAGAGAGAAAGGTCAGGTTATTCACAAAGGGAAGCCCATCAGACTCACTGCGGATCTCTCAGCAGAAACCCAACAAGCCAGAAGACAGTTGGAACCAATATTCAGCATTCTTAAAGAAAAAAAATTTTCAACCCATAATTTCATATCCAGCCAAACTAAACTTCATAAGTGAAGGAGAAATAAAATCCTTTACAGACAAGCAAATGCTGAGAGATTTTGTCACCACCAGGCCTGCCTTACAAGAGCTCCTGAAGGAAGCACTAAACATGGAAAGGAACAAAGGTACCAGCCTGCAAAAACATATCAAATTATAAAGACCATCTTTGCTATGAAGAAACTGCATCAACTAATGGGCAAAATAACCAGCTAGCATCATAATATCAGAATCACAATCACATGTAACATTATTAACCTTAAATGTAAATGGGCTAAAGGCCCCAATTAAAACACACAGACTGACAAATTGAATAAAGAGTCAAGAACCATCAGTATACTGTATTTAGGAGACCCATCTCACATGCAAACACATACACAGGCTCAAAATAAAGGGATGGAGGAATATTTAAACAGAGGGAAAGCAAAAAAAAAAAAAAAAAAAAGCAGGGATTGCAATCCTAGTCTCTGATAAAACAGACTTTAAACTGAAAAAGATCAAAGAAGCAAAAGGCATTACATAATGGTAGAGGGATCAATGCAACAAGAAGAGCTAACTATCCTAAATATATATGCACCAAATACAGGAGCATCCAGATTCATAAAGCAAGTTCTCAGAAACCTACAAAGAGACTTAGACTCCCACACAATAGTGGGAGACTTTAACACCCCACTGTCAAATAGACCAATGAGACAAAAATTAACAAGGATATCCAAGACTTGAACTCAGCTCTGGGCCAAGTGGACCTAATAAACATCTATAGAACTCCCCACCCCAAATCAACAGAATATACATTCCTCTCAGTACCACATTGCACTTACTGTATTCTTTTTCTTTTGTGAAACAGAGTCCCGCTCTCTTGCCCAGGGCCGGAGTGCACTGGTGCAATCTCGGCTCACTGCAACCTCTGCCTCCCAGGTTCAAGCAATTCTTCTGCCTCAGCCTTCTGAATAGCTGGAACCACCGGTGCATGCCACTGTGCGTGGCTAATTTTTGTATTTTTAGTAGAGACAGGGTTTCACCATGTTGGTCAGGATGGTCTTGATCTCCTGACCTCATGATCTGCCCACCTCAGCCTCCCAACATGCTGGGATTATAGGCATGAGCCACTGTACCTGGCCCACATTGTACTTATTCTAAAATTGACCACATAATTAGAAGTAAAAACACTCCTCAGCCAAAGCAAAAGAAAGGAAATCATAACAAACAGTCTCTCAGACCACAGAGCAATTAAATTAGAACTCAGGATTAAGCAACTCAAAAGCCATGCAACAATCTGCTCCTGAACAACTACTGAGTAAATAAAGAACTTAAGGCAGAAACAAAGATGTTCTTTGAAACCAGTGAGAACAAAGACACATCGTACCAAAATCTCTGGGAAACATTTAAAGCAGTGTGTAGAGGGAAATTCAAACAGTCCATGGTAAAAATTCAACAGTCTTTCATGCTAAAAACTCAATAAACTAGGTATGGATGGAATGTATTTCAAAATAATTAAGAGCTGTTTATGACAAACCCACAGCCAATATCATACTGAACGGGCAAAAACTGGAAGCATTCCCTTTGAAAACCAGCACAAGACAAGAATGCCCTCTCTCACCACTTCTATTCACCATAGTATTAGAATAGGATGCCCTCTCTCACTACTCCTATTCAACATAGTATTACAATATCTGGCCAGGACAATCAAGCAAGAGAAAGAAATAAAGGGTATTCAATTGGGAAAAGAAGGAAGTCAAACTGTCTCTGTTTACAGATGGTATATTTAGAAAACCCCATCATCACAGCCCATAATCTCCTTAAGTTGACAGCAACTTCAGCAAAGTCTCAGGATACAAAACCAATGTGCAAAAATCACAAGCATTCCTATACAATAATAACAGAAAAACAGAGAGACAAATCAGGAGTGAACTCCCATTCACAACTGCTACAAAGTGAATAAAATACCTAGGAACTTATAAGGGATGTGAAGGACCTCTTCAAGGAGAACTACAAACCACTGCTCAAGGAAGTAAGAGACGACATGAACAAATGGAAAAACATTCTATGCTCATGGAGAGGAAGAATCAGTATCGTGAAAATGGCCACACTGCCCAAAGTAATTTATAGATTCAATGCCCTTCCCATCAAGCTACCACTGACTTTCTTTACAGAACAGGCAAAAAACTACTTTAACTTATATATGGATCCAAAAGAGAGCCTGCATAGACAAGACAATCCTAAGCAAAAAGAACAAAGCTAAGGCATCACATTACCTGACTTCAAATTATACTACAAGTCTACAGTAACAAAAACAGCATGGTACTGGTACCAAAACAGACATACAGACCAATGGAACAGAACAGAGGCCTCAGAAATAATACCACATATCTACAATCAACTGATCTTGGACAATCCTGACAAAAGCAATGGGGAAAGAATTCCCTGTTTAATAAATGGTGTTGGGAAAACTGGCTAACCATATGCAGAAAGCTGAAACTGAATCCCTTCCATACACCTTATACAAAAATTAACTCAAGATCAATTAAACACTTAAATCTAAGACCTAAAACCATAAAAACCCTAGAAGAAAACCTAGGCAATGCCATTCAGGATATAGGCGTGGGAAAGGACTTCATGACAAAAACACCAAAACTATGGCAACAAAAGCCAAAATTGACAAATGGGATCTAATTAAACTAAAGAGCTTCTGTACAGCAAAAGAAACTATCATTAAAGTGAACAGGCAATCAACAGAATAAAACAAAATTTTTGTAATGTATCCATCTGACAAAGGGCTAATATCCAGAATCTACAAAGAACTTAAATTTGCAAGAAAAAAAATCACCCCATCAAAAAGTGGGTGAAGGACACGAACAGACACTTCTCAAAAGAAGACATTTATGCAGCCAACAAACATGAAAAAAAGCTCACCATCACTAATAGAGAAATTCAAATCAAAACCACAATGAGATATCATTTCAAGCCAGTTAGAATGGCGATCATTAAAAAGTCAGGAAACAACAGATGCTGGAGAGGATATGGAGAAATAGGAACACTTTTACACTGTTGGTGGGAATGTAAATTAGTTCACTGTGGTGATTCCTCAAGGATCTAGAACTAGAAATACCATTTGACCCAGCAATCTCATTACTGGGTAAGTACCCAAAAGATTATAAATAATTATACTATAAAGACACATGCACGTGTATGTTTACTGTGGCACTCCTTACAATAGTAAAAACTTGGAACCAGCCCAAATGCCCATCCATGACTGACTAGATAAAGAAAATGTAGTACATATACACCATGGAATACTATGCATCTGCAAAAAAGGATGAGTTCATGTCTTCTGCAGGTGGAAACCATAGTTCTCAGCAAACTAACATAGGAACAGAAAACCAAACACCACATGTTCTCACTCTTAAGTGGGAGTTGAACAATAAGAACACATGGACACAGGGAGGGAAACATCACACAACAGGGACTGTCGGGTGCTGGGAGGTTACCATTAGGAGAATACCTAAGTAGATGACAGGTTGATGGGTGCAGCAAACTACCATGGCACATGTATACCTACATAACAAACTTGCATGTTCTGCACATGTACCCAATTACTTAAAGTGTACTAAGTGGGAGCCAGGCATGGTGGCTCATGCCTGTAATCCCAGCACTTTGGAAGGCAGAGGTGGGTAGATCACCTGAGCTCTGGAGTTGGAGACTGCCCTGGGAAACATGGCAAAACACTGTCTTTACAAAAAAATATAAAACTTGGGCTTGGTGGTGTGTGCTTATAGTCACAGCTACTTGGGAGGCTGAGGTGGGAGGACTGCTTGAACCTGAGAAATGGAGGCTGCAGTGAGCCAAGATTGTGCCACCGCACTGCCGTGGGCAATAGAGTGAAACTCAAAAAAAATGTTGAGTCCTTGATTTTTTTTTTTTTTAAAGACAGGGTTTTGCTTTTTACTTTTATTTACTTTTATTTATTTTTTAAGACAGGGTTTTGCTACATTGCCCATGCTGGTCTCAAACTCCTGGGCTCAAGGAATCTGCCTGCCTCGGCCTCCCAAAGTGCTAGGATTACAGGTATGAGCCACTGCAGCAGGCCCTTGATGTTTAAAGATTTATAATAGATGCTGGGCCTTCCAGCTATGACTGCTTTTCAAATATTTAAATATTAGGCCCTGAAAACTGCAAGTGCTTTATTTGCCCAATTCACTAAAGAGCTCCAACTTGAAGTCAATAACCTAATCAAAAAACAAGCTAAGTTGAAAAGAACACCTATCGAAATAAATCAGTCTCCAAAATACAACTTTCTGACACTTAGTTGCCTATTTTGAAACCCTCTGTCAAAGAAATTTACACCTATAAAGGAAATTACCATTTATAAGGGCATCTTCCCCTCAGGCACCTAAACCACTAAGATACTATCTTTATGTTCCTGAAATTTGTGATATAAAGAACAATGGACAATCAATAGTTTTTTATTATTATTATTGTTGAGAAAGTCTTGCTGTGTTATCCAGGCTGGAGTGCAGTAGTGTGATCCTGGCTCACTATAACCTCCATCTCCCAGATTCAAGCGATTTGCATACCTAAGCCTCCAACTAGCTGGGATTACAGGTGCTTGCCACCATATCTGGCTAATATTTGTATTTTTAATAAGAGACTGGGTTTCACCATGGCCAGGCTGGTCTGGAACTTCTGACCTCAGGTGATCCACCTGCCTTGGCCTCCCAAAGTGCTGGGATTATAGGCATGAGCCATTGTACCTGGCCAGTAATTACAATGTTTTAATGCAAATTCTTCGTAAACCATTTAAGACCTGCCTGTTCTTTTTAAAATATATTCCCAGTTTAAACCTTAAAGGACAAAACTTAGGCAAAATTAATATAAATACAGACTTTATTTCCAGGAGCAAGAATAACCCCGAGGATGATGTGATCAGCCAGAAAGAAAGTAGTGCCACTTAGTGAGTGGAGAAGGGGAGAGAAGCAGGCTTGGCGTGAAGATCAGTTTATTCTGAATATGTTACCTCTAAAATGCTTGCGAGACATCAGATTCTCCCTAGTGAAAATGTAGTGGCCACAGGGGTCTGGAGTTCTGGAAAGAAGTCTGAAGAACTGAGATAACAAACTGAAACTACTCAGCACAATTAAGTTATGAAGCACAATAAGATCCCCAAGAGGGTGAGTGTGGCTGGCAGAAAATGTCAGAAGAACTGAGTCCTGGGATCCTCAAGCATGATGAGTTGAATAATAAGGAGTGAGGTAGGAAGAATACGATATTCTGGAAGCAAAAGCAGGGCAGTTTCAATAAGGGGCAACATTTATTGGATACAATGAGTTCTGAATTCCTCTTCAAAGAATCTATATGTCATTATATTGTTATATGTCCTTCATTTTAAAGTTTAACTTCCTTATAGTTCCAGTAAACAGTCTTCCCTACCAGTTCTAATCAGCAGTTCACATCTGGTTCCCTCCCACCCCACACCCCCTCTGCCCCTGGCTTTGTCCTGACTAATCCTGGTCACCTGCTTCAGTCACCTGCCTGCTCTGGTTACCTGTTCCAGTCACCTTCTTTGATCTAGGTCACCCTGGCTACCTGCTCTGACCTGCCTGTAACTGTCCTTCCCATCAAACCACCCCCTGCTCTCTTTAAAATAGCCAATTGGAATTAGTCTGGCTTGTATGGTCTAACCCTAGCCAAGAGGGGAATGACACAGCAGTAGGGGAGACCCCCATCAGAAATAAGTACCCCTTTTCCTCCCTTGTCCAAATGTGCAGTCACCATTGCTCCATCCGTGAGCCACACCCTTCTATAGAAGTAAACTGCCTTGATGAGAGGATTTGTCTTTGAGTACTGTTTCTTTTGTGGACTTATAACACACTGAACCACAATAATTAACATATCGAGTTCTTCTGTTGTAAGGGGACCAGTGAGGTCAGAAGGGGGCTACTAAGGTGGGGAAACCACAGTGGGTGATGTGCTAATGAAACCAGAGCTAACCTGTTTAAGCCTGCCAAACTTGACCTGCCTTGTTTGCTGTATTAGGCCATTATTGTATTGCTATAAAGAAATACCAGAGATTGAGTAATTTATAAAGAAAAGAGGTTTTAACTGGCTCTGCCGGCTTTATGGAAAGCATGGTGCTGACATCCTGGCTTCTGTGGAAGCCTCAGGAAGCTTACTATCATGACAGAAGATGAAGAGGGAGCATCACATGGCAACAGAAGGAGCAAGAGGTGAGGTGGGGAACAGCCACATACTTTAAAGGACCAGCTCTAATGTGAACTCAGAGCCAGAGTTCACTCATCGCCAAAGGAATGGTCCAAGCCATTCATAAGGGATCTGCCTCTGGATTCAAATACCTCCCACCAAGCCCCACCTCAAAAACTGGGGATTACATTTCAACATAAGATTTGGGCAGGGACAAATAGCCAAATAATATTAGTTGTTTTTAGTCGCTTACTTCTAGTTGATCTAAAAACTCCCACTAGCAAGTCAAATATTCAGACAATCCATAACTAAACTCCCACCAGCTTCCTTACAGATAAAATCTCTGACTGTAGGTCATTATAGTAATGGATGCTTTAAGTTGTTTTTCAGGAAGTAAGGAGCACCTCTTGTCCAGCTCAAGCAGCTTGAGGCCACCAATCTTTCAAATGGGCTTATGTCAATGCAGGAGAGATGACCATATGACATCAGAGAGCTTAAAAACTCCTCCCTCAGATCATGGAAATGCTACCATTTTCTGAACATGCATTCTGTGAAGAGCCATGAAGCCTGACTACGTGTGTGCATATCACTGATTAACTCACTTTTCCTTACATCCACTCACCTTTTCCCATGCCTTCAACTGCCTGACTCCTCTATCCAATAAATATACCTAAAACTTCATCTTTGGGGAGGCAGATTTGACTTTTGTTCTCTCATCTCTTCACATGGCAGCCTTGTAAGATCTTTTCCCTTGGCAAAACCTGTTGCCACAATAATTGGCTTGCTGCACACAAGGAGGGAAAGAAACTAAGAATGGTAGAACAGGGAAAATTCCTGACCAGTTAACAAGTGATAAGGGGGTAGACTGGTAAGAAGTTAGACTTAATTGGGCTGTGCCTGATGGCTCATGCCGGTAAATCCCAACACTTTGGGAGGCTGAGGAAGGCAGACCACTTGAGGTCAGGAGTTTGAGACCAGTCTGGCTAACATGGTGAAACCACATCTCTACCAAAATTATAAAAGTTAGCCAAATGCCTGTAGTTCTAGTTACTCGGGAGGCTGAGGCACAAGAATTGCTTGAACCTGGGAAGTAGAGACAGCAGTGAGCTGAGATTGCATACTGTACTCCAGCCTGCGTGACAGAGTGAGACTCTGTCTCAAAAAAAAAAAAAATACATATATGCTTAATTGGGTGAGGACAAGTCACCTATTGTGAGCCCAAGGCAGGTAGCACTTATGGCTGGCAAGTGCTGGAGGTTTAAAGAATGGTTTGAAATGGTGTGACATGGAATTGAAAGTGAGACCAAAGCAATGTGGCTGTGCTATTCCCTTTAAGGTTCAGCTGTGCTATAGCAGAAATGGGACAGACTGAGCTGGCTTTAACTTGGCAGTGTTTCTGCCAAGTTAGTTAAAAACAAATAAACAAACAGAGTAGGACAGAGATGATGGGGATGTATGCCAGAGAGGAATACAATTATTGATCGGCAGTTTTAGGCTAGTTAAGAAACCAGAGAAGATACAAAATTGTGATGTAGATAGCAGAATGGGCATCGGATCAAGGAACAAGCTAGAAAAATTGGAGGTGGTGGTCAGAGAGGGTTTTCTTAAAATTGAAATTATAGGAGAGTTAAAGTTGTAGACAAAGTGTAGGCCCCACAGGAATGAAAGAGCAGACAGCACCACTGGAAGAATGGAGAGAAGAGGTGCTAGGGCTGGGTGTGGTGGCTCATGCCTGTAATCCCAGCACTTTGCGAGGCCAAGGTTGGGAGGGGAGTGGATTACCTGAGGTCAGGAGTTTGAGACCATCCTGGCCAACATGGTGAAATCTCATCTCTACTAAAAATGCAAAAAAAATTAGCTGAGTGTTGTGGCACGCGCCTGTAATCCCAGCTACTTGGGAGGCTGAGGCAGCAGAATCGCTTTAACCTGGAAGGCAGAGGTTACAGTGAGCTGAGATCACGCCACTGTACTCCAGCCTGGTCAACAGTGTGAGAATCCATCTCAAAGGAAAAAAAAAGTGCTAGAAGAATTGCCTACCTATCATGAATACTAGGCTGGAGAAATAACAGTGAACTGAGGGCTCAAAACTTTGAGGAACATAGGATAGCCTTGTTCTGATATGTGAGATTCAAAGCTGGTGTGTGTGAAGGAGAATAGTCTGGAAGGGGCAGTAAGAAGCAAGGGTTACTTATCTCATCTCCAGCCCTAGTGCTACCATGGTTCTTAGACATCAGACATCATCGTTATGGTTACGAAGGCATCAAGGGGCATCACTGCCCTCCAGAGTTTTAGTTAGAAGAAGGCAACAAAGAAGAATATATAGAGAAGTACCAGAAGACAAAGCTGTAGTGTTTTAGAAGTTGGGGAAAACCAAGCAATGAAGACACAACAGGGGGTGTGCAGAGGGTATGGGAGTGACAAAGGAATCTGGAGCTTCTAGAGGAACAGGTATGAACATGCATAAAGTATAATGAGATAAGTCCAAGTGGATCAGTATTTTCCTTTTTATTTCTAGTTACTTAAGTAAGGTGGTATTTTCCTTTGACCATAACTCTCAATTCTGTTCTTTTCCTTGGGCATTAGGGTGTGGTGCTGATGAAGCTGAACACTACCTGAGGGCTGTATTCCAGGAAACAGGTTTCCCAGAAATCATCCAACCCGGGGCGGTCATGGGGCAACATCCTATCCCAACAACGTGAAAAACACACAAATTCATACTGATATTTTACAAAGAAAATCTCGAAGAATGATGACTTCTGACTAGCAAGGTGAAATTTATTTTTAAAACTGGCAAATAAAGGAAAAGAAAAAGGCAGTTTTCCTGTCTTTCCAGGAGAGGCCTGTGCCTGAGAGTAACGAAGCAGCTGGTGAGGGAAAGCTGTCTTTAGAAGCATTCCAGCTAAACAAACAGAGAAAAAAAATGACAGGATTCACAGGGTGCCATTTCATGGCCTGTGATAAAATCTAAGCATTAATGTCAATAGCTGCTAAAACTATTAGGTGAAATGCTCATGGGAACTTGCCCATGTATATAGATCAGACATTGATGGGACCTAAACCAATTAATTAGTCTTAACATCAAAAACAACAACCAGATGTGTATCACCCATGCAGTATTTGTGTGTGTGTGTGTGTGTGTGTGTGTGTGTGTGTGTGTGTGTAATCAAGCCCAAACTGGATCAAATTTCTCTAAGGAAGAGCTTATGAGAAAGTAAGGGGCTGGAAAGAAATCGCGTAAACAAAATAGCATCATAGACATGTAATCAGCCTAATTCAGAATAAGTGAATAGGACAAGGGACACAATTTTTTATTTGTGTCTTACTAATTGCAGTTAATTTGTAATCAGTAACAAACAACAGGGTCTAGCTGATAAATACAGGAGATGTTGCAAGCAAATTCAAAGTACTTCTTGTCTGACTCTTTAGACGAAACCACATATGAAAATGGGACAATCAGGAACCTTTGAACACTGACTGGACAGCTGATGTTTTGTTTTAAAAAAAAGTCTCATCTTTTAGGAATATAGGTGAACTATGCCTTAGATTTGCTTTAGAATAACCAATAGGGATTATGTGTGTGTACAAATGGATGGAGAGAGAGGTGACATAAAATTGGCCATAAGTTTTTAGTTGCAGAATCTGGGGTGATAATGATATGAAAAATCAAAAATGATGAGTTCGTGTCCTTTGTAGGGACATGGATGAATGTGGAGAACATCATTCTCAGCAAATTGACAGAAGAACAGAAAACACACCGTATATACTCACTCATAGGCGGGTGATGAACAATGAGAACACATGGACACAGGGAAGGGAGTACTACAAA